>JAOXJP010071673.1:0-29420 GCA_025762735.1 Platanus orientalis
AAAAAATGGTAAGACAATTTTGATATCCTACTCAACCCCCCCCCCTTTAGGATAACTTTATAGGAATTTCAAAGAGGAATAAGTCCCTATGTAAAAACAAAGAAAATCAAACTATAAGCTTGCTGGAAAATTTCAACAACAGGTTTATAGTGATTTCTTTATTAGAAATAAAATTCCTAGGTGTTTTAAGACTAGCTATATAGTATTGGGTTGATGGAGAATGTTGGGTGATAAGGTGATGAATGAAATTGTGTGATTAGGTGGCCGATTGATGTAGAGAGGTGTTGGGAATTGCCAAATGGTGTGCTAAGGAACGATCTGTATTCATGGGCGATCATATTCTGGAATGAGTTATCTTTTGTTTTCTAGATGGCTCTAATTTTGGGCTGCATTGGCTTCCTATTGTTACATTGCTTGTACCATATTTTTCTTTTTTAATATAATTTTTGTTATTCTTCAAAAAAAAAAAATGGCTATGGAGGTATATGGATGTAGATGGAGGTGGTTTAGCAAAGTAGGTTGTTGAAAAAACCAAAAAATTAATGGTGGAAAGAAGAAGAAGATGAAGTAGAAGTTGATAGAGATAATGATGGTAAATACCTTAAAGGAAAATCATCAATCCTTCACTTGAGAAATCACCAACACAAGTTTCAAGTCTAGGCAAACTTGGAAGAACATTTTCAACCGTGTGAAGAAAATAAGCAAATTTGCTTCAAAATTTTATTCAAATATTCATTAAAAAAACAAGTACTAAACGTGGGGGCTGTTTTATAAGCCAACACCCCCCCCCAATTTAATCCTAGCTGTCAAACATAAATATATTATCTCCCTCAAATCATGTCGAAGAGATTTCTCCTTGCAAAAACCCTATTTTAAAGCTAGTTACAACATTGGCCTATATAAAAAACTAAAATTTCACCTATGTCCTACTCTAATAACTAATGAATACAGAAAATAAACTAATAAAATCTCTACTAGACCACTCTAAAACAAAGCTAAACTCTTGCTAAGATACTTTCTTGCTCCTCGTCATGCGTGGACCCCACCTTCCCTCCATGTCCTCATCACGAGATAAGAGTAACTAAAAAAGGACAAAGATCCATGACCAAAATGTTATGCGACGTCATGAGCATCTCAATAACACAAAAAATTAGTTTTAAGATATCAACAAAATAAACAGGTCCTAAGTTAAGATTTAACTACAAACAAAAGCATGACTAATACCATCATGCAAGCACCAATAAAAACAATATATTTAAAATTGTAATAGAATAACAATTATATTTAATGACGATTTAAGAGATAAAACTTTTTTAACGGTGATAATAGATCTTTAGAGTCATCAGAATTTATCCTTCGATATCAACAGAAAAAGAAAAAAAAAATATATATATATATATATATATATATATATATATATATATTAGAAAGATGAAAAACTTCAATAGGGAAAGATTATTCCCTTGAAAAAGAAGATACTTGGGAAAAAAAATACAAGGCCTCAATCTCAACTCAACAAAGCCTTCCTAACTACTTGGGTTGACTGCACAAATCCAGTTGATGAAACAGCTTCAACCATGGTAGCAATATTCAAATCACTTCGAAGAAGAGGATGGAACACGAAGGTTAAGAAGAGGCTGGATTACCAAGCTCCATGGTCCCTGCAACAATGGATCATATAGAATTGGACCTCTTACAACAAGGGGTAGATTAGGCACTTCTCTATATCAATCCCTTACTCTTAATTATTTGAGTTATGGCGATTTATATCATGTAAGGAGAAGAGGACAGCTGGACATTGACTGATACGTCTCTCCCATACATATGGAGAGAAGAGAATCTCTTCCATTCTGTTTCATACGTATGAGAGAGAGGGATGGGTCTTTTAATTAGTTTATATTTTTAGAAAGTACTGGGAATCTTTAGTTAGAAGAGTGTATAGCAATTGTTTTTATCTTTATCTAGGGTTAAGAGGTTTTAGAAACTATAGAGACATTACTTTTTATTTTAAAATTGCTGTAATTTTTTAAAAGGCCTAGTATGGAAGAGAATAGAATTGTGTAATTTGAAAAACCCTAGTTGAAGCTTTGGTCTTATTCTACCTACGGGAGTTGTAGACCCTTGTAGTAAGTTGGTGCTGCCACAACTATAGTAAGTTGATGCTGCTGCATTTTTGAGTTGTTGCTGCTAACATGCTATCTTCTCATCGTCCTTATTATTCTTCTTTATTACTTTATTGTGTTTACTATAACCTATTGGGCTGAAGTGGACGAGTACACCCATTCAACTGAATTCTTCTTCAACAATTGCCATCTTCAATTATTCTGATGCAGCCAATTTGATGAGACTCATGTACATGCCTCCCCATAAGAGGACACCATTGAAGACATGTATTTTGAGATTTTTTAGTAGTTTAGGTGGGTTGTTCTCATTATAATAAGTCCCTTTGTGGTTAGGGGGTTATTTGTAAGTATTTAAGTCTTAAGGCCTTTGATGCAATAAGGCAAAGTTGCCTTAGTGCTAGGACTTTTGTGGGGCACAATTAGCCTATTTTTTTGAATTATTTGACTATTAAAAACAGCCACAATAGGGGGCCCACATGTGCTGATTGTACAGCCATGTAGGGAGTCCTTTTGGCCTATTGAAAAGTTAAAAAAGGAGGACTCAAATACAGTTGGTCGTGTGAGCCAAGTCAAGTGCATGGTTATGACTCTTTGAGAATCCTAGTGGAGCCCATTAACAGCTGGTTGACAGCCCCTGGAGTTCCAAATTTTGGAGGATTTCTTTTGATTCTTGGGGGGCCCATTCCAGCCAAAATCGTTAGCCCAAGAGTCCTCATCAGTTAGGTGTTTTTTTTAGCAAGATTCTTATGTTTAGCTTACGAAGCGGGTCTCTATTTGGTTGCTTGGGAGGACATTTGCAAGCCGAAATGGAACGGGGGCCTTAGGATTAGAAGGATTCGGGAAGTTAACAAAGCTCTCCTCTCTAAATGGCTTTGGTGCTTTGGGCATGAAAGTGAGAGCTAGTGGAGACAAGTCATTGCTGGTAAATATGGTTTGGCAAATCCTTGGAAACAGAGATGCCTCAATCCTCCTATGGGATTAGTTGTTTGAAAAGAATCATGCAAGTTGTGGGTAAGTTTAAGGAAGCCATCAGGGTGGAGATTTGGTCGGGTCGGGATACAAAATTTCGGAATGATAAATGTTGCTCTAATCAACCACTCTGGGAAGAGGTTCCTCACATTTACGCTATTACCTCTATTAGAGAAGTGACGGTGGCTAATTGTTGGAGGTATCATGATAATAGAGGCTGAAATATTCCCATTAGATGGAACCCCAACGATTGGGAGATGGATGAAATGGCTTACCTTTATAGTTTGGTGGATAATGTGAAACCTCAAGGTGATGTGAATGATTCATGTAGATGGACTTTGTCTAAAAATGGCGTTTTCACGGTTAGCTCTTGCCCTCTCCTTTTCGGTGATAGAGGAGACCCTTCCTTTCTTTGGAAATGCTTGTGGCATCTAAAGATTCCCTCCAAAGTCTCATTTTTCGCCTAGATGGCATGTAAAGAACGGTTGCCTACGATTGATCTCCTCCAAAAGAGAGGGATGGTTTTGCCGAATATGTACTCTCTATGCTTTAAATATGAGAAAACCATTAATCACTTATTTTTGCATTGCCCCTTTGCTCAAGAAGTGTGAGAGGAAATCCTTAGAGAGGTGGGAACGTCTTGGGTCTTTCCTAACACTATTGGAGACCTCTTCCAAGGATGGTATTTAGAGAGGACTTCTAAGAAAGGAAAGATTATGTGGAGTCTTGTAAGCCCGGTAATTTGCTGGTCAATTTGGTTGGGGAGAAATAGTCACCTTTTTGAAAACCATGTTCAACCGGCACTGAATGTATATAAGAAAGCAAAGGATTATTTTTGTTCTTGGGGAGTATACTGTAAAGAGTGTGGGGACCTTTTTTGTAGATATGAAGAGGGGGTGGGGCAATCTTGTTATCAATTGTAACTTCCTGTAAGCCCTTGTGGCTGCTGACTTTTTGGGGATGTCCTATCCCCTTCATAATGAACTTTTCTCTCGTCAAAAAAAAAAAAGGAAGTTTCTTCTATTCAAGGTCCTAGAATATAGGAGTATTTAGATTAGAATCTTCTTTGTTTTAGAAGGCATTGTAAGCCTATTCAAGGCCCCATCGACTACAATAAAATATAGTTGAAGAATATGATTTTAAATTGGTGAACACGTGTGTGTGTGTGTGTGTGTGTTGAAAGGGTTGCAACCTTGCTTTCCCTCCTCCAAGGGTTGAGACATGGACTCCCCTCCTCTCTCTCCTCTCCTCCTCTCCTCTCCACAAGGTAAGGTAATCTCTTCCCCTTCTCTTCCCTCGTATTCTCTATCATATCTTCTCTCTTCTCTACTACCTCTTCTATCTATCTCTTATCTTATCTCTCTTTCTTATTTCTTCTACCTTCTCCATTAATCACCTTGCTGTTCTCTGTAACAGCCCATATTTTCCCCACTGAACTGACCCTAGTCTAGTCCCTATTTCGACCCTTTTCTTCCCCTCTGTTAAGCCATAAACCTGTCCCTTATAAGCCCCTGTTCTAACCCCAAATCAGCAACCTGTTTGCTCCAATTTTAGCCATTGTTCTGTCCCATGAACAACCCCAGTTCTGTCCCCAATTCAGTCCTAGATTGGTACTCAATCGGTCCACTGATATGTACCTAATCAGTCCCACATCAACCTTCCTTTTCCTTCTTCTATGAACCTAAACCTATCCCATGAATACCTTGTTATGGCCCTATAACCTGACCTTTGTCAGTCCAAAAATCAGCCTTCTTCTAGTCTTTAATTCAGCCGACACGTGTGACCAATCCTCTGCAAAAAAATCCGCACCTTCCTTGGTGATTATTCTACATCATTTTCTCTATCAGATAAGTACTGTTGTTGATATTTGTTCAAAGAAGAGATTCTACAGAAGTTAAGATTTAAGAGTTTGTTTTTTCCCCTCCTTTCTGGAGAACAGACCCGAGTATTATATAATTCTAAGGAAATAGACTTACTTGTTTGGGCTGAAATTTTGCAGAGGCACACTATATTAAAAGAACTTCCATGACATAAAATTATGTCAAACTGATACTTCTAGATTAGGACTAACCGATTTGATGTCCAGCAGCATACTGCTGCCTGAGTTCTTTTTAATTAAGTATTCTATTGATAGAAGAAATCCGTCTTTACATTACACATGGTCTCATCACACTACGTGATTTAGTCTCATTGTGAACCACTACCCACAAAAACTACAACATTCACTAAGCTGCCCTGCATGACGTGTTCTGCTATTCCACTCTGTCTAGGGCCACATCTTCCATTGAATCATAAGCCATCATATCTTTTCTCATTACTTCTACTCAAATCCTTTTAACTTCCCCTTGTCCTTTAAGCGCCTTCAAGTTGCACCACATCACTCCTCACCAATGCAATCATAGGTCTTTTTATCAAACCATCTCAATCAACTTTCCCTCATCTTTTACCTATCGGTGCTACCCCTAAGCTCCAGTGAATGCATTCATTTCTGATTATGTCCTTTATAGTTTTAGAATCCATCCATCTCAACATCCTCAACTCAGCTATACTCTTGTGTCTGTCTTGTTTCTTGATCGCATATGTGGAATCATCCAGCAAGTTGTAGGGTTTGTTAATTTGAGTTTACTGAGTCGTCAGTATTAGTTTTTGCTCCTATTTGTAATGGGATAGTTAAAATACTATTCAATGTATCAAGTCGATCACATTTCTCGTAACCATATCTTTTGATGTCAAGAAAGCTGTTCTAGAATCTACAGCAGGGTTAAACTAAGGAAGAGGAGGAAGGGGTTTTATCGAAGAAAGAAAGAAAATACAAAATGGTAGTAGAGATGGAGAGAAATGGAAGCAGAAGTGTAGAGTTCAATGGTTGAGAGAGAGGGACAACACAAGGTTATTTCACTGTATGGCGAGTTATCGGAGTTTTATGTAACTTGGATCTGTGGGGATTTAAACCAACCTTTAATAGAGTAGCCTTTTAAGTGTTTATTGGAAGAGCAAAGGGATTGACATGGGAGGCCATTTGAGGAGAAAGAAATTAAAAAAGCAATATGTAATCAAGAAGGGGATAAGTGCCAAGGCCCAACAACTTCTGTGTGTGTGTGTGTGTGTGTGTGTGGAACAGTAGTTGAGGTTGCACATCTGGAGATTTTGGCGGCAAATTAGTTGCAGAACAAGTTAGCCTCCGATAACATACTTGAGTATCACGTTGGAAGCATCCTTTAAAGGAAGGATATTTGGACTCTTGTTCAAGAAAGATTTAGGCAAAAACTAACAGGGTGGAGTGCTTAATATCTTTCAAAAGTGGGGAGGATTACTCTCTTGAAATCCTCTATGTTTAGCATTCCTATCTACTTCTTGTCCCTCTGTCATTCCCGCCAGTGTGACTGACCGTTTGATGCGGACATTGGAGCAAAGTGGAGCTCACACATGGGTCGTGGTGGGGTCCACCCAAGAAGACATATGGGGACACATGGAGGAATATCTTTGGGATACATGATGGAGTTTTTTTAGAGTTTTTACTGTTTTACTTAACAGTTTATGAGTTATTAGAGTTTAGGACATAGGCGTAATTTTAGTTTTTGATTTTGGGTATTTTTGTAATAAGGCATTGTGCCAATGGTATTTTAGTAATTTTAATGAGTCAACACAAGTCAAAGTGGGGCCCTCTTGGAATGCTGGTCGAGATCCTCTAGAAGGGCTTGATTTTGACACTTTTGCTTTTAGAAAGTCTACTTTTTCATAGTTTTGAATTTAGGAAAGTGTAAGGTAACAAGTGAGCTAGTAGTTTAGGAGTTTCTAATTCAGTTTCTTGTTATTTTCATGAGTTTGTGAGCCTATATATGGAGCTACACGTTTTTGTATTGATATGATGAAATGAATAAAATTTTAGC
This sequence comes from Platanus orientalis, assembly GCA_025762735.1. NCBI lineage: Eukaryota > Viridiplantae > Streptophyta > Magnoliopsida > Proteales > Platanaceae > Platanus > Platanus orientalis. The sequence goes on from JAOXJP010071673.1 coordinate 6,983, forward strand.
TCGTTTCTTACTCTCCATGAGTGGAACTCTTACTCTTTTTCAAGTTTTTGGTGCCTAAACTTGAACCCATGGATGGTGATGTCCAAGGACTTCTAAGGTAGGTGATTACTTTTCCATCAAAGAATCCTTATTTCCTTATTCTGTCCTATGGTCCCCCTTGCTCCTAGTCCCACCTGAGTTTTCTTCAAGAAAACCCACTTCTCCGTCACTTTTAAACCTTGTGGCACCCTGAGAAGAGTCTCTGTTGTGTTCTGGTGACAGAAATTGGAACTGCTATTCCTCTTGTTAATGTTGCCTGAATTCAAGCTTAAGGTACCCTTGTTTTGCCATTCTATTATCCCTGAAACTGTGACCTATCTACCTATAAACCCACTGTTTCAACCTAAATCAGCCCCTGTTAAACAGTTCCTTAATCTTATCTTTCACCCTGCTATCTAACAAATGATTTCTGATTTCTTTTAGTTCCCAGAACTGGTCCATAACTATCTTCTCATAACCCTGCCATATTACCATATTTGACCCCTTAAAACAGTCACTGTTTAAAACCTTCTAAGCCTTTGATGTTTCCTGCTTTTCCCAACCTTGATTGACTCTGTGAAGGCCTGTGTTTCCCACCGATTTTGATACTCTGTTCTGATCCTAAGAAGCTTGATAAATCCTAGTTAACCTGTTGTTTCTGCCTCTATCCTCAGCCACTAAGTCTGCATACTTCCCTCCTAAACCCACAAAACAGCAACCTATTGATCCTAACAGCCCTGCTGTTCAAGACTCGTATTCCATACCTCTTGACCTATTTATTTCCCAATATAAACCCCACGAAACCCCATTGTTACCTTACTGTTTTCACCCACACAAACCTTGTTCCGGACTTGTTTGGATTGTGCTGCATCAATTATGGTATCAGAGCTCGTGTGCTGCATCACCGCTTGGTGAAGATACAATGTGACTTCCTTTGGCATTGGTGGTAGGAAGCTAAGTCAAAACTTGGTGACTTGGGAGAAGGTTTGCTTGGCTAAATGTAATGGTGTTATGGGCTTAGAAGACTCAAGATGATGAACAAGGCTTTGCTTTGTAAGTGGTTGTGGTGCTTTGAGGTGGAAAGGGAGAACTTATGGAGGAGGGCCATGGAGGCAAAATATGGCTCCACAGTTTTTGGGACCCTATTGATGTGGCTGGTGACTAGTTTTTGGAAAGGTATTATGAAGTTCTTCCAGATTTTCAAATAGGCATCTATTATCGAGTTGGGAACGGACATTTTATTTCAGAAAGATCGATGGTGGGGAAACTCCCTATCAGAGATGAATATCCAACCCTTTATTCTTTGGCCCTTGACAAAAAGGGAAGTATGGTGGATTATTTTGTGGTGGCAAATGGGTAAGTGATATGGCAGCTCATTCTTAGAAAGAGCCTTCACGATTGAGAAATTTAACAATTATTGTTTGTTGCCAATCAGAAAAAAAAAAAGGATTACTAAGAGTTTCTTTAAAATATTTCCACATCAAGCATCTATTTTAGAATGTGCATGCCTTGATGATGATAGTCAATTGCTAAGATCTTCAAGATCCGGACGTACTCATCTGCATCATCCAACATCACTCATAGAAAGTACCAATGGGAATTCTTAAATACTTTTTTTTCAAACCATTGAATCTTCCCTATTTAACATGATAGTTTCAAACGCTTGGTAAGGGAGATACACTCCTCAATTTACCACTAAAGAAAATTCCTCCAAAAGTTCAAGCACCGCACAATCTCTCCACTCTTCACTTCAAAATAACAATTCACCAATAACCCTTTATAGTGAGACCAACCCAAAACAGACACAAGCCAACTTCAAAAAGCTATAGACCCCAAACCATTGATCTTCCAAAATCTAAATTCGTTTCCCAAATTAAATCATGTGCATGCCACAAAGGCTTCTTGAGACTTTTTTTAAGCAATAAGCCTTCATGAGATTTCACAATCCCTACATAATCACCTCATAATAAGAGGTAACCTCATGGAAATCGTAGTTCTGATTGAGAACTTTATATGACCAATAACCTCCTTCTAAAAACACAATCCTCTTTGATCTCCACAATCATTTACAGAAGAGTAGCTTTTGAGGACTCCTTAGTGAGGATTGGTTTTATGATATTTGAGTTATACCAAGAGTGGCCTATTCATCATCTTCAAACATCAAAAGCCAAGCCCTCCTCTCTTCTTTGGCAAGAGCACTCATTTCCACCTCACACAATGATATCTTATACTTTTGCCCCACCCATTCCACAAGAAGTTTCTCTGAACTTCCCAATATTTCTCACAACTGAGAACAACATCTCATATAAAAAATAAATGAAAAGACCAGTATATGTTATTCTACCACCAAAAGTTCTTCAAATAGCCAAACCTTTTACCACTCTCAATGACCAGATCCCAAACTCTTCTTAATATAGACTTTTGAGCAAGCTTCAAGTTGAACAACAAGATATGAAATACGGGATTCAACAAGCAAAGACCCAATATGCATGGCACAATCCTCAAACAAAATCCCCTCTTCCTCTCCTATAATAATATGGCACAAATGAAAGCTGCAAAGACTTTAGAAATTTGGGGCTTCAATTGGGCCGTGCTTTTTTATTTGATATGTACATTCTTAGTTCAAATGCACCCAAAACCATTCGACATTGGCCCTAAAGTGATATCAGGTATTAAACCTACCCTCATGCATTGATAAGTATTAACTAAACTAAAACCATTCTAGAAAGCCATGGATCTGCAGAGCTCTCTGTGACTAATGGATAATATCAAAGGATCTATCGGTTTTCTTATATGCCTCCCTCAAGCCGTTACTTAACATCTCTGGAGTTGTGAAAAGGATCTACTTCCACCACCTGTGCATAAAAAAGCAGAGTTAACAAAATGTCTCAGAAGGATTTTGTGCCAGCCTTCGAAAGCCTATCCAAAGTTAACACCGCAAATGCCCCTCGCTTCCACCTTTTACCATGTCAGAATGAATCACAATTACAGAAATTGTCACAACAGGCAATTCATCACACCATGAGTCGGATAAACAAAAAAGGTAACAGTCATCATATGCCACATACATATATGGTTCAACTGTTGTGTTTGAACATTTAAAAGACAAAACATAGCATATAGCAAGCTCAGTGACTCAGTCAACCATAACATCCTATCTACTATAAACGAATAGTGAAACATAAAACCAAAAGAAGCCACAAGATAGTTCATAGTTCATAACTTAGGGATATATTACACTTAGACATTTAGCAATGTTTTATGATTTCTGGTTTTTTTTTTTTTTTTTTTTTTTTTTTTTTACCAAAATGCTTACTGATGAATAATATGGAGGAGAAGGTAAAACACCACAAAACCATAAAAGCTCAGGTAACAACCTCTTTTATTTGATTAATATGCACGGCCACACCCAATCAAGTAGTAATATTTCCCTCCAAATAATGTTTGGAAAAACAACAGAAATTTTGGTCACATGAATTACCATTAGAAACCAAGCCAATGGTCAGAAGAGGAGAGAGGGGAAAAAAAATAAAGAAAACTTATGAGAAAGAAAGTTACGAGTGATGGAAATAAAATTCTGGCATGTCTTCACAATAAAGTTGTTGGACAGGTCAGTCTCTTCTTCTTCTCCAGCAAACAACTATTACAAAACAAACAACATGAATCATTAAGTCAGAGACAACTAAATTAGAGAGAGGGAGAGGATTGAAACATTTAATTAAGAAGAACAAAATATTCTCATATCATGGATGCACCAAGCATCTAGAACCTCAGAACTTGTGCATTGGTTCAGTAAAAACAAATAAGAATATAAAAATAAAAAATTAGTGTATATATATGTATGCATACCCAATGTCTTGAATATTATATATAACCATATACTAAGCAAACTAATTCAATATATATATATATATATACACCAAACTTCTAAATGATTTTATGAATCACTATCATTAAATTGTAATATTTTGATAATCAAAATTGTGACAGATTCAACTACAAGAGCTAAAAGAGCCAAAATCAAGTCATCAGTCAAGATACCCAGCCTACTCAGCTTTATCCCAACTTGAGCTTTGACTTCTGAATTTTATCCCCAATAGTTTATAGATCATAGACCAACATATCAGTTACAATTTTTCAGAGAAAACATAAACGCCTTTCAACTTGTTTTTCTTTTAATTCTCCCTTTTTCCATTCATAACAAGAGAATTTAATTAGTAATAAAGCAGAACTTCACATGTACAAGGGATAAGTATAGTCCGAATACAAAAAGTACAATAAAGGTACAGAATTATACATTGTCTTCACTCTTCCATGGGATGGAACCACAATTCTGATCCAAAATATGATTATTCACTATTTTCCTTCACAACACATGCACATTCTAGCACAAAAGACCCTATGTCTCCACATATTCTTGGCAGCGATCGGGATGTCTTCTTTCTTTTCACAAGCCCTACACTAAAGCAAAAGGTGTTATCACCAAGCCACGAACACCAAAAGGGATGGAACACCATGAAGGAAAGTGAACCTGAGTATCTCTAAGCATGATACCAGACATGTAATATAACCCAAAACAACCCTTGATATCTCTAAGCATGCCCTTAGACACCCCGAGCAGTCCCGAATTGATGATCCGATGAATCCATCAATTTTCATCTCCATTTTATGTGAAGAGGAGAAGATAGGGAATGGGATCTAATTCCCAGTGGGGTTCGTTATTTCTTTTTCTTTCTTTTTTTGTTTCGCATTTTTCATCAAACAAATATGGGAATTTTCTGCAGTCAACACCCTACAAAGAGCAACACCTAAGCCAAAGCTTCCACCCTAGGTGGCATTGATTTCCTGAAAGTTAGCCAATCCTTCATACCCCTACAAAAGTAATTATAGAAGATTTCACCATGAACATGCCTTTTTGAACCCTCTTCCAAACTCTAGAATCATCATCCCTAGGACATGATGGAAGAGTTGCTTAGCCATTCAAGGACATTAATACATTCATGAATCTCTCTATCAAGAAAGGGCTCCAAAATTTAAGGGCTCAAATAATTTTCTCTTTTCAGACTTCAAAGATTGATTCATTCTGATGTTCTTGAACAGAGCTAGTAAAAAAATTTCCAGTCTCTTTCCTCTTTTTCTTTTCTTGCAATACACACTTTTGCTCAAGCAGTTATTGATGAACTCTACTTTGGTCAGCCTAAATACTCATAAATATTAGAATTATCTTATTTGGCCAAGATTTTTCATTCTATAGATCCTTCGTCTAACAACATAAGACGTAAGTTATAGATTATCGTATTGTTATGTTGGTAAATAGAAGAGACTCTACCAAGTGTAGAAATAGAAAGCTTTAATTCTGTGAAAGCCGATAGAGTATTCCAATCCAGGTATGCGCCCAGTATTAACCCACAGAAGAGCAAGCTAACATGTGTTGAATTTATCCTTGTCCATACATCTAGAAGGTTGCTACATAAAACTTTCCGTTTGATTTTGACATGCACAAAAGCATTCTTTACATCCATTTAAATCAATGACCAACAAGATGTGCACACAAGAACCAAAACTTTTCTCTTGTGGTTGATTTTATCACAAGACTACAAATATCATCATGGTTCAAGAGAGTAGGATTACACCTAGAAACTTGTAATAAAGGAACTATAACAAGTAATATTATGCGTTTGGTAGATACAATATGGAGAGAGAAAGAGAGGCAATATAGCTTGTCTTCAAGATATGTGGAAAGGGAAAAAAAAGCTTAGGAGATTGATGACTGCAACTTTGGTTAAAAGAAGACAAGAATAAAAGTGGAGGGAAGGATAATGGTAGACAAAGATCTAAAGGATGAAATTGAAAATGTTACAAGAATAGATGACAGGATAATATCAATTAAACTTTCACATCTTATTATATATATATATATATATTTATATATCAATTAAACATGTTTCAAAAGAAGAGATAAGTTAACATAATCAGTGTATATGCACCTCAGGTAGGATTAGATAAAAACATTAGAAGACAATTTTGGAAAAATATAGATAGATTAATTCAAGGAATACATAAGGGAAAGGGAATATATATAGGATACTTAACAGGGCAAGTGAGGAAAGATGGTGAACGATACAAGAGTTCGTGGAGGATACGAATTTGGAGAAATAAACAAAATGAAAAAGAGTAAAGAAAAAAAATACCAAATAGAATCACTCTTCCAAGAGGCAATCACAACTTGGGTAAGAGGCATTCACATTTCCAAGAGTTTTGTAGCTTCATTCAATCTTTAGTAATAAAATTCTTAGTTACAAAGCATATAAATAGATTTTATACTTCGTAATTCCAAATCCCACTCTATTAAACTTCCTAAAAATATACCTCTAAAATAGTTAATTCCAGTCTCTAAGTGATGCCCTGCCAGTTTTTTGGCTACAAGTTCCTCAAATCACATCAAATCGCAAGATCATAGGCTCGTCGATAAGTTAACTAATCAACCTTTCAAATGACTCCAAGATCATGTCAAACAAGTAAGCTTTGACCCATCAAAAAACCTAAAGAAAATGACAGAAATAGATCTTTCACTTTCCTTTAAAAAAACCTACTCCACTTGGAAATAAATAAAAAGCCACAAACTGACTAAAATGAAGCTAACCTAAATTAAAAACCAAAACTAACAAAATTAAAAATTATTGCTAAACAAAAAAAATAAACTTAAAATACCAAAATGCTCCTGCATAAGCCCATCGAATATGAGTATGGACTGTTTCACGTTCCATGTCATTCTCCCCTGGTTCAATAAAACTTGACCTCGAGTTTTATAGTGATGAAGGATCAATAATATTAGATGACTACGAAGGCTTAACCACATAGAATGTTCTCCATAATGAAGTCTCTAATGTTGAACCTTCCTTCTATAACTGGCTTCATTGGTTTGTGTTGGAAAAAGCTCTTATATGTTTCTATAGGTGATTCATTCAAGACAATCAACAGCAGCTCACTTACTTCCTTGGAATTGTCATGGGTTTTTTCTTTAGTGAATTCCCTACCTCATTCAAAAGAAGTGCCATGCTGCATCAGCTCTTGCAAAACCAACTTGTTTAAGACATCTGTTTGTCAACTCAGTTTTAGGCAGAGTTTGTGAGGATAGCTTTAGCGTACCATTAACTACTTTGATAATCTCTTCATGCTTCTCTATGTCGTTTACAATTTTGTTACAAACATGTACATCATTCTCATCAGCCTTTTTTTGGTTTAGCCTCCACCTTAAGATTCTTTTGACCATAACGCATCAAGACAACTTTATGATCATTAAAAGCAAACGAATAGGTATTGAGCTTCTCAGAATAATACATATCATGATAATAGAGCCATGGGCAACATAGCAAAATGTGTGTCATATTCATAGAAATTACATCACACCATATGGAGTTACAATATGAATCAATAGATATAGAAACCAAACAATGTTTACCAATATGGAAGTGTTATCCAAGCCATGTTATAGAGAGATGAAGATATGGTTCTGTTGGTAACTTCAATCAATCAACGTCAATGATAGATTTAGAAACTACGTCCATGCAGCTGCATGCATCAATAATAAGATTTTTCACTTGATCCCCACACCGAACCAAGTTTTGAAAATTTTAATATGCCTCCAGTCTTCCCTTTCTTGCTTAGGTACAGCTAGAATCCACCCCACTAAATTAATAAAAGAGGTGTCAATCTCATTATCCAACAAATCAACATCAAAAGAACCAAACCATCATAACCTCCCAAAGATTCATTGCCATCAACATCGTGCTCGGCTGTTGTACTGTCTCTGGAAATTTAGCATCCAAGTCACCAATTCTTTCCATATTCATGAAAAGGAATGTCTCAATCTTGATCATTTATTTTCCTTTAGACATATTACTATTTCTTTTCGCCATCTCAATTCTAGGCTCCGATACCAAACTGATGCAAGACCAAAAGGGAATGATATAGTGCTTTGAAACTAAATTGATGTAAAACCAATTGCAGGGGAAAAAAAGAGAGAAACAGAAGTACCAATTAGAATCACACTAGTTGCTGCCGTGGCAACCACACCTAAGGTTGAAGACACTCACACCTTTGGTAAGAGGCATTTACACTTTCAAGAGCTATTTAGAAAATTTGCTTCTTCAAATATTCATTCAAACTTGAATAATAAAATTCTGTTACAAAGTGTATATATAGCTTTTACACTCTAGACTTCCAAAATCCCACTACTAGACTTCCTGAAAAAACGAAATTCTAAAATAATTTATTCCACTAAAACTAGAGGTTATCAGCATTTTCTAGTCAAATGGAAGGGTCGTACCTATTTAGATTGCAGCTGAATCACTACCAAAGATTCCATCGTCTCAACCCTGACCTATATGACCTTGCCAGTTACTCAAAAGGGTCAAGTTCTTCCAAGCTAGGGAGAGATGATGGAGATCAATTTTGTGGCCTTAGTTACAAAAGGAAGCACCACTGCCTTAATTCCAAGGCCTAAGTGCTAATTTGTCATGTCAACAGAATTATGAGTGCCTACATTTTTTTGAAGATGGGTAATTTTATTGAAAAGGAAAAGAAATCGATACAGCACGAGAAATGCTTGAGAGGAACAAAACAATACAAACAGATACAGCTCACACGCTATTGATGAGAGATGAAGGAATCCCAATCATAGATCCAAGAGTTGATGGGAGGCTCCTCCCTTTTCTGGGCTACAAATATCCAATTGTAAATTCTAGATAGGATGGCATCGAGGATATTGCGATACTCCTTCGAAGGAATCATCAAAAGTTCTCCTATTACGCGATAGCACAAACAGACCCCATGAACCACATCTGCCTACTAAGCCCCTTCCTAGCATCACTCCCTTGACTCGGCCAGCAGGAGAGAAATTTTCTAAAAGATTATGGTTGGACCCAAGCGATTCCAAAGCGGTGAAGAAAATGATTCCAAAATGCTCGACTCCAAGGGCAATGAAGGAAAACATGATCTACTGACTCTGCATCATTCCTGCATAAGCAACACCAATTTGGAATTACCATACCTCTCTTGGTCAAATTATTGATCGTCAAAGCTCTCTTCCACTACTATTCCCACAAGAGAAAAGAAACTTTTAACTGAATATGCGGATACCAAACACACTCGCCCGGAGAAGAGGACTAGGACGTAGAGAACAGACCATCTTACATGGATTTAACAGAAAACCCCTCCTCTTCATTCAAAAGCCAAATCATCTCATCATTCAACTCCCTATCCCCAAGGCTATACCTTTCCAGAAGGTCCAATAACTGCCTCATTTCCTAAAACTCCCAATCATTTAGGTTCCTTTTGGGCTAAATATTCCAAGAACAAAAACTTCTAGTTCTAATAGTATGCTCCTTAATGGACCCCCATTTGCACTCCACAAGGGCATAACACATTGGAAAACTGCTCGCAAGAGACCCCTTATCGCACCACGGATCATGCCAGAAGCTAACACGCTAACCATTGTTGTTCTTAAATCTGACAAATCTAGAAAATAAATCTTCCCATTTGCTAATGTTCTTCCAAAGACCGTAACCCGAGGCACCCTACGACGATCTACAAGTCTAGCCATAGAGTTTCATTTCCTAACCCCACGTGGATGTATAGCTTTATTATGTAGTGTATTTCATCATTTTCTAACCCTTAAGTGTTCTAGACATGCACGACATCATATGTCACAAGGGTATCAGTTTCCAACAACCATCATAGATGGTTGTCTTGCATATGTGATGATTTCTAGGCGTGTATCGATGCCTATTCTAACATTTATTAAAGTTTCAAGTAAGATTTCCATCGTTTTTTTTTTAAAGATAAGGAAATATATTAAAAAGAAAACAAAGAACAAATACACAAAAGCATAAGACATGTTCCAGAAAAGCACACAGGCTACTAAAAAAAGAAAACAAAGCACATAGAGACAAAAAAACTGACAAACGGCACCACTATGTCATAAGAATAAGAGAGTTCTAGTCAAAAAGCCACAATCCATAGCTAGGCTGGGTGCCACTCGAAACACAACTAGACCAACCATAAAGGCATGAGAGAGCATCATTATGTAACTTCCGCTTTGGGGCTGAATAGCCTTCAAAAATCCTCCTATTTCGCTCATTCCAAATAGACCAACATATCACCGCGAGAATCATGCTCCAAATCTCCTTCCCCAAAATATTCCAATCCAGAGACAACTGGGCTGGCCAGCAAAGATAATATCCCGAATAGAAGCAAGTTGAACCCAAGACACCCCAAATCTCACAAGAAAGAAGTCCCAGAGCATCACTGCCTTAAAACAATGAAGAAAAAGATGACTAGAGGATTCACCGTCAACCATACACATGCAGCACCAGTTTGGGATCACTAAACCTCTTGTGATCAAATTGTCCACTGTAGGGGCACGATCTCACCATAATTCCCACAGAAGAAAGGAGACTTTGGAAGGAATATGATGATTCCATCATTTCTATAATGTTTCCATAACTTTTGTCGATGTTGCCGTCAATGTTTCATGGAAGTTAATTGTGGTTTAGGTTTATATATTTCCTTGTTGTGGATGTTTCTTCATCTTTTCCTAATATATAGCTTAGTCCCGGCGGCATTATGGCGGGCAGTTTGGGAGGAGCGTAATAGGAGAATCTTTGACGGTAGATCAAGACAACCTCGTAACATGATGGATGATACTCTCTCAAATCTCAAGAGTGCATGATTGGCTTTTTGGGTCTTCCAATCGAGACCATCCCCCGTTCAATTCCTGGATCTTTGAATGGGATAGATTCATTTTCAACCCTAATGGCCTTTCCTAGCTTCTGCTATGCAATTTATGTGTTAACATTTCTCATGCTGCTTGTATTGCTTGGCTTTTGTTGGTTTAATAACTTACATTACTTTTCAATATATATATATGTGTGTGTGTGTGTGTGTGTGTGTGTGTGTGTGTGTGTGTGTAACTTTATTATGTAATGTTTATTATCACTACCCAACCCTTGGTGTTCCAAGCATATGCAACAGCGTATGTCATGAGAGTATTGGTGTTTCAAGCAACCGTCATAGATGATTGTTTTGCATATGTATTGATTTCTTTTTCCTTTTTTTATTTTTTGAAAGATAAGATAATTTATTTAGAAGAAAAGCAAAGAGAGGCTACAACTCAAGGCTGGGAAAGAATAAGAAATGCTTCCAAACTGGAAAGAGCCAGCAACAGAAAAGAAAAGAAAAAGAATACCCACAAGATAGAATCCCAATCAAATACCCACACCGTAAAGGGGACCTCAAAGCATCTATCTGTTGAAGACAGCCAGCCATAAATCTTAGACAAGATAGCCTCCACCAACTTCGGGAATGGCTCAGACTTTCCTTCATAAATCTGCTTGTTACACTCCTCCCACATACTCCAACATATGGTGAACGAATATAATGATTCTAGGTGTGTATTGGTGCTTATTCTATCAATCCCTGAAGTTTCATCCAAGATTTTCAAAATTTCCATTTTGTTATCGTAACTTCCATGATTTTTACAATGGTCCTACAGTTTCAACAAAACATTTCCATTTCACTGTGTACAGAAACCTATACAGTAACCAAATTTAAAACATTATTTGTTTGGAGGTAAAGCAAATTTTATTCAAAAAGAAGAAAGAACAACAGGGAAAAACCATTCACCGGGAAGATCAATGCTACAAAATTGAAAATTAACACAACAACAATGATAAGAGTTACACATTTTCACACCACAAAGAATCCCTCTCGATATCTTCAAACTCATACATAATGGAAACCCAATCCCTTAAAGGCTTAAAGCCTTATAGACAAGAGAAAACTTATCTTCAAAGATTCTTTTATTTCTCTCCCTCCATATACTCCAGCAAATAGCCCTAGGTGGAACCACCAAATAACCTTAGAAATGCCTTCTAAGTCTCTAATCCAAAACCTGAAGATTAGGTGTCTCTGAACTTTCTAGGGAAGGACTACGATGCATTGAGAAGAGAGAAAAAAAAAACTCAAGACCAGGCATGCTTTATGAAGCAGAATTTTGGGAACATATCTAAGATGAGAATGTTGGGATGGAAGAGTGGCAAGACTAGAAAAGATAGGATCCGAAATGAAAGCATTTGCAAAAACTTAGGGATAGTACCAATAAGTGACTATGAGGGAAAGTAAAATTGTTTTGGTCATTGGCAATGAAAATCAATGACTGCACCCATGAGGGGATATGGTCCAAGTTGAAGGCACCAAATAGACAAGGGGAAAGACCAAAAAGACATGGAAAAAGGTCATGAGAAAAGACCAGATGGCCTATGATCAATGGAAGATATGGTCATATAGATAGAATGGAATGTCTAAACAGGTTTCCTCTAGCCAAACCCAATAAGTTGGGAGAAGGCTACGATGGTGATGGTGATGATTGTTCAATCCCTACATAACCAGCCTAATATTATATTTCCTACAGTTCAACATGCCTGATACTTGACTTCATAGCCCCATGCACAACCAACGATGTTATAATGTAGTTCTTTATGTTTCAGTTCCATTCATCCTGTTTTTTGTTGATGCTTCTTTATATATTTGATTATGTGCGTGACATTCCAATCATAAATCAGCTGATATAAGAGAGAAACTTGCATATGAAAAGAGTCAGTCATCCTATGTGCATTCCTATGCTTGAGCAGTATTAGTCAATAACTCTTCTCAACCCACTAACTGTGTTTCAGTTCCCAAGTGAGATTCAACCTAGCTAATAAAAAACTTGTCAATTTTATAAAAGATTTCAAGTTGACCGCCAATTTTAGACAACTGCAGTGGCTTTGATATGCAGAGTGGGCTTCCAGCCTCCAAAATTCTGATAACTTCATAAAAAATGTCAAGTTGAAATCTCAACATTAGAATTTCGATCTGCAGAAGCTTCAGAATATGTAGTGGGCTAATTACAAACATTTATTTTCTCAACAAATCCTCTTTAAGAAATCACATATAACATATATCTTTTCTTCGTTTTTTTCCAAAAACAAAGAGGGTAATTGACAAGATCCAGAAAAGATGTAATTGACAACGAATATGTTGCATAGAACTGTGACACAGAAGAGATAGTACCTTGAATGATGAGTATAGGAGTATTGCAGCCAGTAGAAGGTTCACTGCTTCAAACCTCTAAAAATAATACCACAGTTAAGGAATCCAATAAAATGGAACAAATATCTCACTATAATCAAATGAAAAATGAGAGGGAATATACACCAAATTATAAACAAAATACCTGAAGGGTGGCTGCTCCAAGAAGTATCATTGATAAACGAAAGAAAACTGCACCAGCAATACCATACGAAAGCACCCGGCTCTAAATTTCAACAAGACAAAAATTTTAATAACATTGATATACACATTATTAGCATAACATGAAAGGTGAACATGCATGTTATATTGAGCACCTGATACATAATTGGTACTTTGAAGTACTTGAAAATCAGAATAAAGACAAAGAGATTGTCCACCGACAAACTTTGCTCCAGCAGATAACTGAAAATACCATTGAACAGAAAGACTGATGTAGAAGCGATAGTGCTCAATTCAAATCAGATTATTAAAATTAAAAAAAAAAAAAAAAAAAAGCAGATACCTGAAAATACCATTGAACAGAAAGACTGATGTAGAACCAATAGTGCTCAATTCAAGTCAGATTATTTGAAAAAAAAAAAAAATCAGATTACACAAAACAAAAGTTACACATCCTCACACCAAGTCGAATACCACTCAATTTCCTCAAAATCAGCCCCCTTGGACACCCACTTAAAAGAGAATTGTAGATGGAAGCCAAAAGCTCCGCATTGGGCCAGGCCCTACCCTCAAAGATATGAGCATTCCTCTCCTTCCATAAACCCCAACACATGCCATATGATGAGAGACGTCTTTAATCCACCATCCATGAATCAAGTCCTGGAATTGATCAAGGAAGACCCAGAAAATCTGAAGATGAGAGAGAAAGACGTCCCAGACCCTATTCACCATAGGAAATTGCACAAAGAGATGATTGACCAATTTTGCCTCTTTCATACACATGACACATCTGTTTGCCAAGCTCCACCCTCTACTTTGGAGATGATTGAGAGCCTGAATTTTATCCAAATATGCATTCCACAAAAAGAAAGAAACTTTGGAGGGAATGTCCAGATTTCAAATCCTTCTAAAAGGAAACGACACCTCCACAACTCAACAGACTACATAACTCCCCCATCTCCCAATCATGTAAGTGTCTTCAAATCCTAGGAGTTGGCACATTAGCCTCAAAATCAAAAGAATTAGGAACCGGACTCCACTTAACATCAACCAAAGAATAAACATTGCTAAGCCTATCCTTTAGGGGAGACTCCCCAAGCCAAAGGTCCTGCTAGAAATTGATATCATGACAAGACCCCAATCGAAACCTAATGAACCTCCAGCAAAACTCCTTCAACTTCAAGGTAGACTTCCAAATGCCACACCCATGCCTCCCACAGGGGGCCTTAGAATCCCATACTGAATGCTCACAAAATCTCACCACCACCACCACCCTATGCCAAAATCTATCCCTCTCCCACCCAAACCTCCACAACCACTTGGCCAAAAGTGCAATATTATGAGTCCTAATCTTCCTAATACCTAATCCATAATCACAGATTGGTTTGCAGACAGCATTCCAATCCATAGGGTGGAAGTGATGGTGCTCGGGAGAGTCATTCCACAAAAAAGTTCCTAATCAATCTCTCTATGTGATTAGCCACCGATACTGGAATTGTGAAAAGCGACGGGGCATAATTGGGAATGGAAGCTATGACTGCTTTAATAAGGGTTAACCTACCACCTTTGGAAGGCAAAGAGGCTTTCCAGGACTCCAATCTACCTCTAATCCTCTTAATCACCGAATTCCAGATCACCTTGGACTTCAAAGAAAAAAAATAAAGTCACCAATAAAGAAGTGAAATCCCAAGTCGGGGAACAAAAATAGAAAAATTCATATAAGTTTTCTTTATAGAACTCAGATAATTAAAGTCACCAATAAAGGAGTGAAATCCCCATATACATCCTAGGACTTGGTAGTTGGTTGCCTATGCAACTTGTTTAGCCAATGCATTGGAGCCATGATACAATCACAGGCTTTGTTTGAGGCATCCTGGTGTAACACAGGGCCACAGGCCCAAGATGTAATATTAGAGCTGCTGGAAATTCTGAGCACACCTAAACAAAAACAAAATAAAATAAATAATAACACGACAAATGGTGTCTCAGTGATCAACAGGATCGATTATAATTGAATAGAAATCCTGTAGATTAAGCATCAAAGTGATGGCTGCTGCATCAATTTAACCATAAAGATTTCTTTCTTTTCCTCATTCCATCATCCGTTATTTTCCACTCTAGGATTCGGGGCCACCTCATTTAGATAAGTGTGAGTCTCCAAAGCTCCTCCATTTCCCAATCATTTAAATTTTTCTCAATATAGAGCTACAAACTCGACTTCCTCCTTATCTTGTAACCATCAGCAAAAAAAATGTTCAAATTATCCTTCTCTATTTAATTGAATTGTCATTTGAAAGAGGTGACACAGCTTAATTTAGATGGAGCACAACAATATTCTCTCAAAGATCTAAGTCACAAAATGGAACTACATACCCAAGTACAGGTTGAGTTTAACTTTCAACAACAATTAACGATTCAACATATTGTGTTTTCCTTCATGATATTTTAGCCCAAAAAACCCTTATCCATGCCACTCCAGCAGGAAGCAGGCTGCAAATTATGCGCCTAAAAACTGGCCATTAAGAAGGCCACAGAACCATCTGTGCATGTATGACCACATACCTTGTCATCCACTAAAATCCATAGTTTTCTTGCATGATTCAATTATAGGTTGCAATCTTCCAAGCATGTGAG
Organism: Platanus orientalis; assembly: GCA_025762735.1. Taxonomy (NCBI): domain Eukaryota; kingdom Viridiplantae; phylum Streptophyta; class Magnoliopsida; order Proteales; family Platanaceae; genus Platanus; species Platanus orientalis. The sequence goes on from JAOXJP010071673.1 coordinate 22,928, forward strand.
TTACATTGGCAAGTCAAAGAATCCCAATCCCCAGCTGCAGTGACAATCTCACTGCACATCATTTCACCCCGTGAGATAGTAATAATTTTGGTATTATTTTGATTCATTCACTTTAGTTGTCTTTTTTTAAATGGGTATTTACATCTTAAACACATATGTTAACACATACATACATATTTACTACTTTAGCTCATGAGAATTAAAAAAGAAAAAACTCAGAGGCACATCTAAACAATTTTATACAGATTTGTGCTCTCTGCATACCCTGCAAAAAACTCAGAGGCCCTGCCAACTCCATCCTTGAAACCCACACCAAGACCAAATGCCACTGCTGTGCAAACCTGCAAAATGATAGATTACAAAGCTTTCAGACTAGAAATGGTAGAAATCAGTGAATTATCAATAACTATGAGCTAAGATGTACTCACACATAAAGCAACAGTCCTAATGGAGGACACGTAATCACGCTCAGGCCCCTGAAGTTTTTCTTCTGGAACGCCTACAGAAGGTATCGTGTGAGAGGCATTGTCAATATCAGTAATGCCATCAAATGATTCAGAACTGGTCCTCTCTGTTTCTTCTGCAGATCCATTTCACCCTCACATTATATTCAAACAGACTACAGGGAATCTGCATGATTCTGAAATGTTTCGTAGAGGGCTCTGACACATATGAAGTAATTAAAATTAGAGTGTAGAATGTTTTTAATAGTTGTTATAATGGACAAAGTCTATCAATACATGCAGGAAATTATTATTGGACCTACAGTAGAATTTACGAGGTTCCATAGATCCAAACAGCAGGCTTGATAAAGAAACATTACATTCACAATTATGACCCTTACAAAAACTATAAATCAAGTAGAGCTACTTGTATAAAAAATAAAATGCCTACTAAAATACCGCCTAACATAAGCATTAAAAAAAATTGATTGTTAGCAGGTTTTGTAAGAACTTTTGATCACTCAGAATGTGATATATGTGATATTCATTTCATTTTTAGTATTGAATGAGCAAAGACTAAAGAGTATAGAAGAACCTATGAGGTCAACAGCATATTAACAGTCATATATTGCTGAATTTTCTTTAATAATGGCATGGACAATGTAGGTTGCCACTAGTTAGAATTTTAATAGAAAAACATACATTCGACCCTCTAATATCAATATCTAATAAGATAATACTACTAAATAATTTTGAAGAACCAACTTGGCTCCATGGTGCATAACTAGTAACCTCTAAAATATCTACTAACCATGGTTCAAAAACTTGGATTGGAGACCGGATCGCTCTTGGACAATCCTGATCTGGATTGGACTGCACATCCGTGATCAGCCTCAAAGCGGGATCAGAACAATCTGTGACTGATCCTGGAATGATCCAAACAATCCTGACCCTAGGATCGGATCGCCTCAGAGCAATCCCAAGTTTTGAAACCATACGAACTAATAATGATTTCTTACATTCTTCAACAAACAAAGACTTATCCCAACTACTATTTTCTTTTTTCTTTTTCTTTTTCTTTTTTTTTTTTTTTGATACTTAAACTTATCCCAACTACTTAGGGTCAGCCACACAAATCATGCTCTACCATTGGTCTTCTAACAAATCATAGGCGCACTCGCGCCTTTCCTCAACTTCATCCTGAGTCATTTTTTGCATTCCCCTTGTCCTTTTAATGATTTCAACATGCACTATATCACTATCGCTCATTGGTCTTCGTTGCATGTGACTCAGCCATTTCCATAGTCTTTCCCTCATCTTGTTAGTGCTACCACTAGGTTCACACTAATGCATTCATTTCCGATTCTATCCTTGCAAGTCTAGCCACGCATCTATCTCAATTCTCATCATCCTCATCTCAGCTACACTCATTCTACGTATGTATTGTTTCTAGGCTGCCCAACATTTTGCTCCATGAAGAAAGACTGGTCTTTTATTTGTGGGGGCGGCTGGGGGAATCCTAATGTTTGGGACAAGGATAATATCGTATGTGAGGAATCATGGGTGGAGTCTTTTTCGGTATCGATGGTGGCTATTGTGAGAGGGGATACTCAGAAATGGATTGTGTTTAGGGTTTATGGGCCTTCAATTGGCGATCAGCTGGAGGTGTTTCTTGCAGAACTTCAGTCAACCAGGGAAAGGAGGGAACTGCCATGGTGTTTAGGGGGGATTTTAACGAAATCATGTTGGTAGAAGAACAAGGGGTATGTATTTGTGAGTTCGTTGATCAGAATGCTCTCATTGATCTGTCTATATCAGGGGCTCAGTTTACATGGTCGAACCTTTAGGAACGGCCATCTTCGAGTAAGTTGGACAGATTTCTAATTTCTACAGAGTGGGATGACTATTTCTCCCCGGTGTTTGTGTATACTCTCCCAAGGTTGGGTTCTGACCATATTCTTACTATGCTGAAAGGAGGGGAAGCTCTATCTCGATCGGGGCCTACTCCCTTTAAATTTCAAAACATGTGGCTGTTGCGTCCCAATTTTGTAGACATGGTGAAGAGTTGGTGGGAGGACTTTGATGTGCAAGGTCCCCCGGGTCAGATGTCCAGGTTGAAGTTGAAGGGCCTTAGGGACCGTTTGAGGATATGGAATAAGGAGGTATTTGGGGACATTGAGACCAGAAAGAAAGCATGTTTGGATGATATTCTACGGTGGGATAGGAAGGAAGAGGGGGAGGGGTTGGAGGAATTTGAAAAGCTTGCCCGGAAGGAAGCCCAAAGGGAGTTTGAGATGATCATTGAGATAGAGGAAATTATGTGGCACCAGAAATCTAGAGTGCAATGGCTTAAGGAAGGAGACCAAAATACGAAGTTCTTTTACAGAATGGCTTCTTCTCGGAGATCAATAAACCACATAAATAGCCTTAAAATTGGGGTATGTGGGTGATAAACGAAGAGGAGATTAAGAATCATGTGGAGGATTATTTTAGGGCATTATTCCAAGAAGATCGTCCACTAAGGCCGAAGGTGGATGGTCTGCATTTGCCCCAACTGGGGGAAGGACAGGCAAAATGGTTAGAGAGGTCATTCGAGGAGGAGGAAGTCAAAAAGGCAATCTGGATGATAGATGGGGATAAAGCGCCATGGTTGGATGGATTTATGCTTACATTCTATAAAAACTGGTGGGAGGTGATTAAGAGGGATTTGTTGCTAGTTTTCAAAGATTTCTATAAGAAGTGCTTTCTAGATAAGGGAAGCAATGCCCACTTATATTGCTCTTATTCCCAAGAGGGAGGGAGTTGACCAGCTATTGGACTTTAGACCAGTTAGCTTGGTGGGCAGCACCTACAAAATAACAGCTAACTGTCTGGCGTTGCGGCTAAAAGAGATTCTCCTGAGGATTGTCTCAAAGGAGCAGGGTGCTTTTCTCTAAGGGAGATCAATGGCAAACGGAGTTTTATGCGTTAATGAATATATTGATGTTCGGATTCGCGACGGTATCCCAAGGTTGATGTGTAAGCTGGATCTTGAGAAAGCTTATGACCATGTAAATTGGGATTTCCTTATGTATGTGATGCGAAGGTGTGGCTTCAAAGTGAAATGGAGGGAGTGGATGCGGCAATGTTTTGGCTTGGCTTCCTTTTCGGTGTTAATCAATGGGGTACCGAAGAGGCACTTTAGATGCAGCAAGGGTCTTCGTCAGGGGGACCCTCTTTCTCCCCTACTATTCTTATTGGTGGCAGGTGTTCTGGGGGGTTTACTAGGTAAGGCGGTAGACGTCGAAATGTTCAAAGGCTTTTCTTTGAGGCAGGGAGAGGTGATGGTCTCTCATCTGCAATTCGTGGATGATACAATCATTTTCTGTGAAAACTCCCAACGTCAAATCAGGCTATTAAGATGTGTGTTCCAGTGCTTCGAGGTCGTGTCGGGTCTTCGCCTTAATTTAGGGAAGAATTCTCTGATTGCTATCAGGGAGGTTCCCAATTTGGACCAACTGGTGGCTGATTTAGAGTGCAGGCAAGGGAAAATACCGTCCACCTACTTGGGCCTTACTCTTTGAGCCACGTACAAGCAAAAAGAGGTGTGGAATCCAGTAATTGACCGAATGAGGAAGCAGCTCAACAGTTGGAAGGCTTGTTTTTATCTAAAGGTGGCAAGCTCACTCTAATAAAGGCATCCCTAGATAGTATTCATATTCATTATCTTTCTCTCCTAGTTTTGCCTAGATCGGTTGGACAGGTGTTGAAAAGAATTCAAAGGGATTTCTTATGGAGGAAAGGGGAAGATGGGAGAGGTATGCACTTGGTGTCGTGGGAGAGGGTATGCACTCCAAAGGATAAAGGGGGGGCAGGTCTACGTTGTGTTTATGCTATAAACAAGGCCCTTCTCTGTAAATGGTCGTGGAGATACGTGGATGAGGCCAACAGTTTGTGGAGGCAGGTAGTGGGTGTTAAATTTGGTGTGGTGGATGGGTAGGACATCTCGGCCCCGAGGGGGCCTTATAGGCGTAGCCTTTGGAAAGGGATCTTGCAGTTTTGGCCTTTATTTAAAGAAGAGTTGGGGTATGCAGTAGGTAATCGGCAGCGAACTAGATTTTGGGAAGATGTTTGGTGTGGGGAGAGATCTCTCAAGCAGGAGTATCCTAATTTATACAATGTGGCAACGGACCCATCTTCACTAGTGGCTGCTAATTTTTCTCATTAAAGGGGTGAGATAGTATAGGCCCCAGTGCCTAGAAGAGCTTTATTTGATCAGGAGATTCCGAGGGTCCAACAGCTCTTGGCTAGACTGGTAACGTCACACATTGATCATGGCTTCGAGGATCGCCGGATTTGGAAGGCTGCTTTGGGTGGTGAATTCTCAGTGAAATCTTGTTATGGCTATATGGCAAATCCTAGGATGGTCGTGGGGCCCTGAGAAGATATTTGGTATAATGGGATCCCTCACAATGTTCAGTTCTTCATGTGGATAGCAGCTTTGGAGAAAATTTCCACCATGGACTTCTTGTGAAAGAAAGGCTTCTACTTGCCAAATATTTGTCTTTTTGCTATGAAGAAGGGGAGTCGGCCTCTCATCTGCTCATCCATTGTCCTTTCTGTTGGGAGATTTGGTGTGGTGTTTCCAAGGACTTCGAAATTAAATTTACTCCCCCTATGGACCTTAGGGGCCAGGCGTTGTAAAGGCTATGACGGGATTCCCAACGGGGACTTGCTCAGGCATTGGGACAGTGTCATTGGGGTCGTTTAATTTGTGAGAGGGTCTGGGTTTTGTTTATCTGGTTTGCTTTTCTAGGGGTCTTTTCTTTCGGGGATCTCCCATCCCCTCTTTTCGTCCCTTGTTCTCGTTTTTGCCCTCTTTCTTTAATAAATTTCTTTTTTCTCATCAAAAAAAATCTCCCCCTCAATAACACTCTGCATCAATCACACAACACTCTAAAACACATTTCCACTTCATCCGCCCCAAGCTCTAATCTTATGTGTAACATCCTCTTCAATCTCTCCCTCCCTATCGATGATTGAACTAAGAAAATGAAAATGGTCACTCTAGGGTATCTCAGGTCATCAATCTTAACTACCACCTTGAACCTACTTCCATTGTTACTAAAATTGCACACCATATATTATGTTTTGGTCTCGCCTACCTTAACAAGACCTTTGATTCTATAGCATCCCTCTAAAAATCCTTCCATTGTTCTAACTTAGCATTTACATTTTACCCTATCTCTAATCTTGTCAATTAAAATTGTATCAATGGCAAACAATATGTGGGACCTCCTATACATGCCTAGCCAACTTACTCCTAAGTCCTAACTAATGCAAAGACATACAATCTCAACACTAACCCTAGTGTAAACGTATTTGGTTGTAAGTGTTGAAGTTTATTAATTCATGTATCTCATAACACCTTCAGGTTTTTTTTTTTTCTTTTTTTTAAAGGATATAACACCTTAAGGTTTTGGGTTGGTTAATTAACTATTATCAACAACAACAAAAATCTCTTAACATGGTAACGGAACCAGGTTAGGTCACGAGTTCGAATCCCCATAGAAGTAAAAGTATTCTCCCGGACGTAGAAGTGCATGTGTTTACATGCGTTGTGTGGACTCGCACCTGGTTCCCCAAGTGTTCCTAGGAGATAAAAGTGATCCTCTTGATGGGGATGTTAAAGTATATTAATTTGTGTATCTCCTTACAATAATCTATTAAAAAAATTAAAATTAAAAATTAACTCTTAATAGGGGTTGATTGCTTCTGTTTTCCTTTTTTGTTTTGTTCACTATCCTTGCAAACCTTGTTGTTTTTCTTAATTTTGATAAAAAAAAATTCTACCATTCACCAAAAGAGAATAATAATTGTAATACCGTTAGTTACCATTCCATCATAGGTATCCATAACTAAATCAATATTGAGACCCCTTTCTATTTGAAACCCACAAGATGATCTATCAACGTAACATGTCATATGCTTTCTAAAAAAAAAAAAAGGGCGGCCCAGTGCACGAGGCTCCCGCTAACGCGGGGTCTAGGGAGGGCAAGATGTACGCAGCC
>JAOXJP010071674.1:0-15278 GCA_025762735.1 Platanus orientalis
ATAATAGGTTGTGTTATTAAGATATAACTATGGATATAAGTGTATCTATAATATCAGACAATTTTTTTTTAATAATATTGCAAGGGATAAAAACCGGTACTATAAGTTTATTAACTATGTATAAATCGTAAAAAATAAACCATAGCTAAAATAAAACATTTCCTTGTAGTTACTATAACCGTAACCATGGTTTACCGATTCCCGGAGTTGAATCATTGACTTACTCAAGTTGACTCCACTCCTAAGCCTCATGAATCGAGTTGTAGTATTGACTCCGAACAATACCTAACTCACTGAGTTAAGTTCTTAACTTGGTAGACTCATTTAACTTGAACCGATTTATGTGACTCAGCCGAGTCTTGTGAATCTTAAAATGACCTAAATCCAAGTTGGAACACAATAAAAAACTTTATTTTTAGCGGGTTTGAGGTTTGTTTTTTAAAGTCTTCAATAAATGAGTTCTCACAGACATTCTAGAAAGAGGGAGTAAAGAACTTAAAAGAATGAAGGTTAAAGCGGTATAAAGATTAGACTTTTAACTTGAACTTTTAACCATATTGACTTTGACCATAGAAATTGAGTGGTTTTTTTATACTTATATTGAAAAGATGTTCTTTGGTTTTCAATATATTAATACTAATACTATTTTTACTTTAGTTTGGACTTCAAAGTTAATAATTAGTAATGTCTATCTTGCTATGGTATTAGACTATTAGTAGTTTGTATAGTTTATTTTTTGATTTTCAAGTTATGATACTACAAAATATTTATTTTTATCAAGAAAATGAATAATACTTGAGTCAAAATACTATATAGAATTTTTAGTATTTTAAATATATTTTTATATTTAATAAAAATAAAAATAAAAAATATTATGACTCCTTGAGTTGATTCCAGTGACTCCCGAATCAACTCTATTCGTAGAATAAAAATTCCGAGTCAGCAAACCTTGACCATAGCAATATCAATAACGACACCACTTGTAATTACATTTTTTGTGATCATAGATAATTTTTTTTGTTAAGTTTTTGTTTTTGTTTTTTTTTTTTAAGAATATTGCTATGCTTTTGCACTTCGAATGGCTAACAATAAGTACATGCAATCTTGGATGTTTAAACTTCCTACGTCACAATTCAATTAAGAAGGGCATATGTATAGCCCATTATAGCATATAATTTGTAAAAATTTGATTGTATTCTCATCCCATAGTCAATGGCTTTTTTATTACATTGTCTTAGGAAGCTCTAGATTTATCTCTATCCGATAATGTAAGGGATTTGATTTAAATTAGATTCCTATCACATGATCAATGGGATATCAATTTTGTGTGTGTGTTTGTGTGTGTGTCTATATATATATAAATATGTGTGTGTGTGTGTGTGTGTGTGTGTGTGTGAATTTTAAAGTCATTCATTTTCTTACATTGCATATCTGATCACCACTTCCACATTTCTCTTGTCCAGCCATATCACATGACTTCGTTGGGCCATTCTGCCACAACTCTGATTATATTGTTGGTTCATTTGTTATTGCAATTTTTCAATGTTTCTTGCCTCTATCATCATGGTCGATGTGTTAAGTAGTAGTGAATCAAGCTTGGTCAAGACCTTGCCTTCCCTGGATCCTTCCCATCCTTTGTATATTCACCATTTATATCAGCTCGACATTATGATGTTTTTTCAACCACTTACTAGTGATAACTACACGACATGGAGCCATTCTATGTTGTCAATGCAAAAGATGAACTTTGCTTCATTGACGATTCATAACCTCAACCATCCATCGATTATACAAATCTATCTTGTGGACTCGATGCAACCACATGGTACTCTTGTGGATCTTAAATGCCATCACCAAAGCTTTCAAACAATGTTATTTACACTGATATTGTTGGCATTTGAATATATCTACATAATCGTTTTTCACAAGTAATTCCCCTGCATATTCCAACTTCAATGAGATATTTGTTCTCATATGCAAGGTCAATCTTCCATTGTTGCATACTTCTCCCAACTCAAGACTTGCTGGGATGAATTATCATTTTATTCCTTTATGCTTGATTCTCCAAGATGAGAAACAATGAGAGATATCCATTACACATACAACTACTCCATGCAGTTGCTCTTGTTGGCATGGAAATTTGTCATCACGAGAAACATGTCCGTGAAAAGCAACGATGTGCATTAAATGCACATATAGAGATCACCATGAAAAGGATTGCTATGACACACAAATACATACAAGTATACTCGAGCAAGAGAAACTCCTAGAGTATGACACATGGCCCTTGCTCATGTGAGTACAATATGGATGTTTTCCCATATTGAAGGTAGGCACTATGAGTATCTATACAACAGGTGACACATAGAAGAAAGAACTACTATAGTTAATTAACACATGTCAAGTTATGAAAATATGTTTAAGTAAATTTTAACATGTCAACACTAAGCAGTATTCATCAATGATTTAACCATATGTATAATGACATATAGTAACAACAACATCTACAATCCAAGGAACATGTGTCAATTGTACATACAAATATGCTCGTGCAAGCATAATTGCAAATTCTTAATAATTCAAGAACAGGCTAGAGAACACTTATCCAGGTGATGACCTGTGTTAGATTAAGCTTGCACGAGCAAATGACACATGGTCAATGCTTTTGGAAAGTGAAATTCACCAAAAATTGTAAAATGTTTCCTCTAAGCCTACAATCATCTTCTGTGAAGGTGGTTCTTTAAAAACCTCCATATCAAGAGTAGAAATCAAGTCCAAAGTTGAAGAAGCAGAGTCCAAGCTAGACATTGAAGTTCTTTAGAAATTGGAATTTGAGTCAAACAAAGATTTGTTTCTGTAGATAAAGACAAAGAATCCTGATTGAGTTCACATATATCAAGATTAGCCCTATTTACTAGTGGGAGTAACAACTTCTAAAATTTTAGTAAAAATCAGGGTTCAAATACTACTATGACTCATATATTTGCTTGTGGGAGTAAAGATGAAGAATCATAGACATCACACTTTTCTCATGGCAGCTCAGTTTGTTCGTGGGAGCAGTACAAAGTTATAGATAAATTACAATCGATTAAGATAAGGATATATCCCCAAGAAAAAGGGAAAATTGGTGATCTCATAAGACTCTTAGATGCTTTTCCAACTTTTCTCTATAAACATATAAAACCACACAAAATTGAACAAGTTCAAAAAATATATTTGGAAACTCAATCTTTGGCAATCGAATCTCTTATCAAGTTGAAGTTGAAATTGAAGTCTTTGATGTTACAAGTCCTTTATATGACTAGGCTTTGAAGGTTGAATAACTCTGCAACAAGTCAAGGAAATCAAGAATCAAATACTAGCAAGGTGACATTTGAATTAGAAATTCATACCTTGTATGCATGATTTTCTCCCATACAAGAAATCATCTGAACATGTTTCTTTTTTCTTGTAAATTAAATATAAAAAAGATTAACAAAATTCACAGTTTACATACTCTACATGCTCCTATTTGTACATGAAAGCCTTAATCAAAGGTTTTCTTCTCCCAAATAATTTGTAATAATTAACAAATTCAATTAAACCGAATTTCGATAAGTGTATATTAAATCAAATAAACTAATTGATAAAACTGAATAGGTAATTTGGCACAGTCAATGTGGCAATGGAATTTATTGTGTACAGCTCTTCCTGTAAATAGTAATTATCAATACAATGGCTCTCATCATGATAGTATTGATTCTCATAGCCGTTTAAGGATAATCATAGCTTTCACCATAATTGACCTACCTGTGATCATTGTGGACAGGTTGGTCATGCCAAAGACAAGAGTTATGCACTTCATAGCTATCCTCTCAGTCATTTCTTGATGACTCTAGCCAATAAGTTTTGGCCACTCATACCAAGCCACCCACTAGCACCAATCTAGATATTGAAAGTACATCCTCTATTGCTCCTAATTTTACACCATACCAGCACTGTCAAATCTTGTCACTGCATAATAAATGTGCTCCATATCCTGAAGCACATCTTGTAGGTAATCATTCTTGTTTTTTAATGTGCCAACTCTATGTCATGAATTATTGATACCGGTGTTACAAATCATTTGGAGTAATCTACTTCTTTTGTTCACTCCTTAAATAATGCATTTGCAAATTCATCCACTGTAGAAAAATCTAATGGGAATTTTACCAATGTCATTCACATTGGTTCTACCACAATCAATTCCAAGATTCATCTAACTAAAGTTTTACGTAACTTGTTTTCGTTTAACCTTCTTTCCATTTGTCAATTCACTCTCTTTAAATTGTTCAGTCACCTTTTACCCAAACTTCTGTATTTTTTAAGATTTGGGCTTCAAAGATGACAATTGAATTGGGTAAGGAGCATGTCAAGCTCTATCATCCCCGTCCTTAAGGACTAGCCCTTGCACTCCCTTTTATAAACATCATTTCATATGCTATTTAGCATAAGCAGTTGGGATATCTCTCTCATGCTCACCTCCAAGAAGCTGTTAAACACATTTCTTCTTTCATCTTTCTTAATGGAATTTTATTGTGATGTTTGTTCTTTAGCTGAACAACTTGGCTACCATTTACTTCTACCTCTATTACTACTATTGGATCATTTTCTTTGATACATCGTGATGTTGGGATCCTTATTCAATACCCTCCCATTTAGAGGCTCTATACTTTTTTAACAATAGTTGATGATCTTTATGAGCTAAGTGAACCTTCCTTATACACTTTAAATTAGAAACCAAATATTTCTTCTTCTTTTTTATGATTCTTTGTAACCATGGTCAAAACTCAATTTGTTAAGGATGTAAACCAAATATGAAGCGAAAATAGCATAAATTTTTTTCCCAATGATATACGAGTTTGCTTTCAAGGTCTCAATATTATTCACCAACTTACTTGTGTTATCACCTTGCAACAAAATAATATTGTTGAATGAAAACACCCACACCTTGAAGTTGCTAGAGTACTTCAAATCTAAGCCCACCTCCCTCTTGATTTTTGGGGTGAATGCATTTTATCAATCACATATCTTATTAATTGCATGGATACTCCACTCCTTTTTTTGGAAAACGCCATATCATGTTCTTCACTATAAACCTCTTATCTACCATCATCGCCTTCAAGTTTTTGGTTGCTTGTTCTATGTTTCCACTCTAACAACCACAATAAGTTTGAGTCTTGTGCACAAAAATGCATTTTCTTTGGATAACATTGTGCTAAAAAAGGGTATCAGATTTTCAATCTTGAGACACACTACATTTATACAACCTGTGATGTTTTTATTCATGAGCATTTTTTTTTTCTTTTGCATCATCTCCTTCGTTATCTTCTAATATCCCACCCAAATCTATACAAGACCTTGAACTTTCTTTTCCTTCATCCCCCCAACCAATAGAGACTAACGTTATTTCCGATTCTGTCTTAAAAACCTCCTCTAAAACACATATGATATCCAGTTCATCTCAATCCCAAAAAAAATTCCTTCATCTTACCCTTTTCCTCATTGTTCCTATCATCCACACCATCCACATGCATGCTCCTGAAATTCATTGTTCTTTCATCATTGTAACTTCACCTCATTCTATGTCTTTTGTGAAGCTAATCCAACAAAAAGTTACAAGGTTTCCATTATCTAATTTTTATCTTACGACAAATTTTTTCCTTCATATAAACATTTTATTGCTAATATCTCTTCAATTCTCAAACCTACTAGATTTTCTTAGGCAATAAAGGACTCTAATAGGTGTAATGCCATGGCAGTTGAGATAATAGCTTCACAACAAAACAACACTTGGACTCTCACAACTCTTCCCCTTGGAAAAGAGACCATTGGATATAAATAGTGTTACAAACTCAAATATAGTTTTGATGGAACTCTCAAGCATTATAAAGCTTGTGATGTAGGGTAGGTTTGGTTCTCATGGCCATTTGGTTGGCCCAATGACCCGGTTCATGGGTGGACCAAAGCATATCTTAGTGGATTTTAGTGGAGAGAAATAAAATTGAAGTTTTTAGTTGTTTTTCTAGAATTTTGTTGAAAAATAGGTTAGACCAAAGCATGTCTTAGGAATTATATATATATATATTAATGTTGGGTTGGGAATGAATATATTAATTAGAAATAGGGGAAGTTAGTCATAGGAAAGAAGAGTGTTTTTTTTATTTTTTGTATAAGCATTTAATGTTTAGTTAGTGGGTTTCATAGGATGGATTTCTCCTCCAATTTCTATATAAAGGGTTTTATATCCTGTAAGAGAGGAGCCTTGAAATTAAAAAAAAAAATACATTTAACATTTTAGATTTGGGCATTGAGGATTCCATCATTACCAAGTTTTGTGTCATTTCTTGACTTTAAATTGACTAGTTTTCCTTTAAATTAAATCACATTCCCTCTCCCGCATCAATTGCACGTCAAGTCACTTACAAGCTGTGTCAAGTCGTATCAGAACTAGTTGTTATCCAAATATTGGAGAAATCATGATGATGGAAGAAAATAATCATTGGATCTATACTATGGAACACCGATTTATGATCTCTATAGTGATGACAATGAAGATATGGAATACACAAGAAAATAAGAATGTTTGAAAGTTGATTTCAAACTCCTGTTGTGTTAGGTTAATGTCTTGAATTCAGCCTGAGATGTAACCCAAATGATGATCTGGAGAATACCTGAATATCATCCATTTATTTGACTCATATTCTTAACCCGATTTGGGGTCTGGATCCGACCCGCAGAGAATAGGGTTTTAGGGGTTTATATTGGGGGTTTCTCAATTTTTGTGCTTTCGTACTATTCATTGTAATCTCTATTTCGATCATAGTGAAATCTCTCTCGCCATTTTCACCCGTGGATGTAGGCTTCAAGCCAAACCAAATCAATCATCTTGCTCTTTGTGTGACTATTTGTTACATTATTTTCTCTCTTCTATTTTGTTGCATATGATACTGAATCTAGATTTTCCACACAACAAGCTAGTATCAAAGCCAAGGTTGATCGATTGTGGTTTTTTGACATGGCGGTAAAGTACAAAGTAGAGAAATTCGATAGGCAAAATAACTTTAGTCTATGGCGCATGAAGATACATGCATTGTTGGTTCAACATGAATTGTCCAAAGCTTTAGTGTGAACGAAAAGCTTCTTGCAACAATGTCGAGAGATGACAGAGAAGAACTTGACATCAAGACACTCAGTGCGATTCAATTGTGCTTGGTTGATAAGGTGTTGCAAGAGGTTTCATATGAGGTGTTTACGACTGGGTTGTGTCTCAAGTTGAAGAATCTGTACATGACCAAGTCTCTTATTAACATATTGTATTTGAAACAATGCCTATATACATTGAGGATAAGATAAGGTATGTCTCTGAAATCCCATTAGACAAATTCAAAAAAATCATTATGGATTTGAAAATTTTGTATATTAAGATTGATGATGAAAATCAAGCTTTCAGTTTTTGTGCTCTTTACTTGCATCATATGAACACTTTGTTAAGACCTTACTCTATGAAAATTTTACCATCTCTATGGAGAATGTTAAGGCATTCTTGCATTCCAGGGAATTGAGGAAGAAGGTGTTTGGAGAAGAAGGTGAGGGGTAGGCAGAAGGTCTGTTTGTGAGAGGAAGAACAAAGGAAAAAGGTTCTAAAAGTGATAAAGGTCAGTCTAAATCCAAATCTAGATCGAAAAATGAAAATTTTCATTACTATCATAAGTAAGGGCATTTCAGACAAGACTATCAAAAGCTCAAAGAGAAAAGAGAGAAAAATTATTGGCCTCATAATAGAAAATTCTTCTGAAGGTTATGAAAATGTTCTACTAGTTACTCATTGTAATGTATGTAAAAAGAGGAACGGATACTTGACTGGAGTTGCTCCTACCATATGTGTCCAAACTTAGATTGGTTTACAACCTATAGAGTGGTGAATAACAATACAGTTTTAATGGAAAATAATATGCCTTGTAAGATGATAGGGTTTGGAAGAATCCAGATTAAGATGCATGATGGAATAGTTAAGACCTTAACTGATGTTTGGCATGTACCAAAATTGAAAAAAAAAACCTTATTTCTTTGGATTCTCTTGATGCCAATGATTGTAGGTGTACCGCTGAAGGTAGAGTTATAAGGGTGTCGAAAGGCGTTTTGGTAGTTATGAGGGGACAATAAAATGGTAATCTATATGTGCTTTAAGGAAGCATGGTTTTAGGTGCAACTATAGTATCATCATCGACTAATTCAGATTCTAATGTTACCTGTCTATGGCATATGAGTGAGAGGAATATGACAAAGTTGAGCAAGAAAGGGTTGTTGTGTGGTCAAAGAATATGGGAGATGGATTTTTATGAACATTGTGTCTTCGGGAAGCAGTGCAGGTTGAAGCTCAGCCGACTATTCACTAGACTAAGAGTACAGTGGATTACATCCACTCTAATTTTGGGGGCCCATCTTGGGTTATTTCAAAGAGTGGATCTTATTAGTTGTTGACTTTCATTGATAATTACTTAATGAAGGTCTAAGTATCTACCTTGAAGCATAAGGATGAATTTTTTCCTAACTTCAAGTGATAGAAAGTTATGATTGAGAAGTAGACAGACAATAAGATCAAAAGATTAAGAACTGATAATAGTTTGGAGTTTTGTTTATGTGAGTTTGACAGATTCTACAAGGACGAGGGGATTGTGATGCATTGCATAGTTAGACACACACCCCAATAAAATGGTGTGGTATAATGCATGAACAAGATACTCCTTGAGAAAGCTTGTTGTCTGCTTTCTAATGCGAGACTTAGAAAGAAATTTTAGGT
Organism: Platanus orientalis; assembly: GCA_025762735.1. Classification (NCBI taxonomy): domain Eukaryota; kingdom Viridiplantae; phylum Streptophyta; class Magnoliopsida; order Proteales; family Platanaceae; genus Platanus; species Platanus orientalis. The sequence continues at coordinate 8,822 of JAOXJP010071674.1, forward strand.
TGAGGCAATTTCTATAACTTGTTACTTGGTGAACAAGTCTTCATCGATTGCAATTGAGTGTAAGAAGCTTGAAGAGGTATAGTCTAACACTCATGCGGATTACTCTACGTTGATGATCTTTGGTTACCATGCTTACGCTCATGTCAATAAAGGAAAGCTTGAACCTAAAGCTAAAAAGTGTATTTTCTTAGGTTATGCATTTGGAGTGAAAGGATATAGGTTGTGGTTCCCTAATCCTAAGTCACCCTAATTTATTATTAATAGAGTTGTTATTTTTTATGAGTCTACAATGCTTAATCTGAGAAAGGAGAATGTTTATGCAAATAGGGACCATCGAGTTAGCAAGTAAGTGGAGTTTGAGAGTAACACTTTAGGGAAGAGGCAAGAAGGAATTTCCGTTCAGCACATTGAAGAAGAGAGGCAAGATCCTAGTGAAAATAAGGATAGACAAAAGAAACAACAATACAATATTGCTATTGGGAGACAATGAAAAGAGATTAGACCACCTCAGAGGTATAATAGCTATGCAGAGATGGTTTCTTATGCATTATCTGTTGTAGAGATTGTTGAGTGTTAGGAGCCTTTCACATACCATGAAACTATCACAAGCAGTGAGTCTACACAATGAGTTGTTTCTATGAATGTGGAAATTGAGTCTTTCTACAAGCATCAGGATTAGGAGCCAGTAAAACCGCATATGAAAAGGATGATTATTGGCTACCAATGGGTTTGCAAGAGGAAAGAAGGAACACCATGTGTTGATGATGTAAAGTATAAGGCATACTTGGTTGCAAAGGGCTATGGTCAGAAAGAGGTTGTAGACTTCAACGAAGCATTCTCACTAGTTATAAACCAAAGTTCTATATGTGTGTTTCTTTGCCATGGTTGCTATGCTTGATTGAAAGCTTAAGTAGTTTGATGTTAAGACAACACTTTTACATGGTGAACTAAAGGAGAAAATTTACATCCATCAACTAGAGGGGTTTGTCTTAGGAACGGAAAACCCTGTTTTCTTATTGAAATTTTTTTTTGTATGGTCTAAAAAAATTGCCTTGATAGTGGTATAAGCGGTTTAATACTTTTATGCTTGCTCATGACTTCTCTAGAAATCTGTATTATAGTTGTGTTTACTTTAGATAGTTACCAGATGGTTCTATTGTGTACTTGTTAATTTATGTTGATGACATGCTTATTGTTGCTAAGAACATGTTTGAGATCAACAAGTTAAAATCTAAGCCTAGTGGTGAGTTTGAAATGAAAGATTTAAAGGCAACAAAGAAGATTTTGGACATAGATATTCGTAGGGATAGAAAAACAAGAAAGTTATACTTGTCTAAAAAGAACCAACTTTGAAAAAATACTTGAAAACTTTATAATGCAAAATTATAAAACTATGATTACTCCACTTGCAAATCACTTTAAGCTTTCTATAGACTTGTCACCACAGATTGAGGAGGAGGAGCACATGTCTCATGTTTCATATGCTAGTGTAATTGGAAACCTCATATATGGTATGGTTTGCACTCATCCTGAGATTTCACATGTTGTTAGTGTTATGAGTAGGTATATGGAATGTCTAGGAAAGGCACATTAGTAGGCAATGAAATGAATACTTCAGTACTTTAGAGGTATTATAGATGTTGGGCAAGTGTTTAAAATAAAACTAGTAGACTTGATGGTTGTATAGTTGGATTTGTGGATTTTAATTATACAGGTGAACATGACAAAAGGAGATCTCTGACAAGTTATGCCTTTACATTCTTTAGTTGCATAATGAGTTGGAAATCAACATTACAAGCTACAGTTTCTTTGTCAACTACTAGGGCAGAGTACATGGTGGTGACTAAGGCAATAAAGGAGGCTATTTAGTTGAGAAGTTTACTTGGTGAGTTACGCCTGAACTAGGGCTTGACTGTTGTGCATTGTTATAGTTAGAGCGTTGTACATCTGACTAAAAATCATATGTATCATGAGAGAACCAAGAACATTGACGTTAGATATCACTTTATACGTGAGATCGTCTCATATTACCAGATCATTGTTAAGAAGATTGGCACTGATGATAATCCAGTAGACATGATGGCCAAGTTACTTTCATCATTCAAGGTCAAGTATTGTTTGGACTTTATTGGGGTTTACAGTATCTAGAGTTACCCTTTGGAGTTGTGTGCAGAAGATGGGAGTAAGGTTTTCTATACTATGTAGCCTTAGTAAAAATTAAGTTAAGGTGGAGATTTGTTGGGTTAATGTATTGAATTAATCCCAAGATGTATCATTGATGATAATCTGGAGAAAAACATGAATATGACCCATTTATTCGACCCAATTTAAGGTCTAGATCTAACCCGCGGAAAATAGGGTTTTGGGGGTTTATATTGGAGTTTCTTAATTTTTTGTGCTGCCACATTGTTCATTGTAATCTCTATTTCGATCATAGTGAAATATGTCTTGCCGTTTTCACTCATGGATGTAGGCTTCAAGCTGAACCACGAAAATCATCTTGTTCTTTGTGTGATTGTTGTTTGCATTATTTTTTGTCTTCTATTTTGTTGCATACGATCCCAAATCTAGGTTTTTCGCACAACATGTTGATTCTGAATATCTCCACATTGTTTTACACTAATTTTTTATAATTCAAAGTTGGTAGATTGTACTATTACTAAAAGATGTTTTAATGTAAATAGAGGGGGGAAGTCTTTGGGCAAGGGTGTTTTAGTGACAAAGATCATTTGGAGAATGTGTACAAAATTTTATATCGAAAGAGGAAGCCTTGTTTGAGCTGAACTCAGTTCCTTTTTATATTTTTTAAGTAAACAATCAATATTCATACATCCTTCTAAGGGGCACTTTAGTCATTACACAAGGTCATGGAGGCTTCTTTTTTTTAATATAATTTCAAAACTTTGCACAAAAAGAAAAACAAAATTCATTGATGTTAGTTGCATCATACTTGGTTTGTCAAAATTAAAAAGGATTTTGTTGTATCTATATTCTTTGTATGAAGAGTGATCTGAACTATTCTGTAAACAACAGGTATTTATTTCATATAAATAAAATACCTAAAAATAAAAAAGAAAAGAACAACTTACTTGTTTCGATGAATTAACAGAAAACAGACCCGAAATTGATCAAGGCTAGTGTTTGACACTATGTCCTTAAGATAGATTTCACTCCTTGTAGTGGTGCTTACAAGCTTTGCGGACGTTTGCCTCCCAGGATACAATGATCGACTACATACAAAAGAAACACTACAATTTGTGTGCTTGGCGAATCAAACTTGTGATGTTCTCTCTCTCTTACAACATGCTATAATGCTCTTTATATGCCTAATTTTGGACACCCTCTATGATACCTAAAATCGGATACTACTAATTTCGAATCCTTAAAATGGAGGGACAATTTATTTATAGATTATTCATGTCTATTCAAAACAGGCATAAGGTCACAACTTATGTGTTCGAACAGACACAAAAGAAAAAATATGCATTTTTGTAGCCACATTCATGTTTGTTCGAAATAAATAAAGGGTTAGAAGGTGCGATTTAATAGCTATCTGTATGTCCATGCCGAAGAAACATATTTTAAAAATGGTGATTTAATAACCACATTTGTGACTATTCGGTCTAGACAGTCAAAAGTAAATCTATAAAACCGTGCGAATAGGTACACCCCCATAGGTAAAACCGAATATGAGAGAAAGAAAAATTAGTAATAAAAAAATTATTATTTTTTCTTATTAACACAACCAAACCTGGCCCGGTTCGGTTCAATGCATACGTGTATGTGCTTATGTAATCCTAGCCCATGTTGGTTAGGTCCTCCCCTATCCACAAAACAGCGGTGCCCCTTAAGGCCTAAACTAATGTCCAACATAACTGTATATGAACTTCCAAAAATTTTTGGGCTAACCCATGTGGGACTATTCAAGTTTTACACCCTTTAACCAGTGTTCAACTAGGTACCTTTAGAGATAATTTCTCATTCACCCATTAACAGTTTTGAGCATCCAACAATACGGTACTATTCTCCTCATTGAGGTGAACACGAATCCATGTAGAACTGCCTTAACGACCTGTGAGTCCACTTTTATTTTGGCTCAAAGATGCCCAAACAATTAGATTTTAAATCTAGGCATAGTAAAATCTAGGTAGTTTCAAAACCATTTCCAACAATCCCCCACATGAATGAAATTTGCTTACAACAATACAAATGCAAACATTGAAAGAGAATACTTTTGGAAAGTTGTTGCATAGGGAGAGGTAGCTTGTGGCTTTGAACCTTCTTTTGTAAAAGACTATCAGATTCACTAGCTAACTAGTGAACGCAATGTCTTGAACTATTTTCATCCATTTGTGTAAACTAAGACAATAGAATTCACACAGTTTCTTTCTAAACATAGTTGATTCTCATGATTGTGTTCATTTTGGCATTAAATACCGTCTGGTTTTATGAGTGTTTTAGAGAATTTAGCCTTATAATTCTCATTGAAGCGGTCCCTTCACACTCACATAAGTAATTCTTATTAAAAGTATTCTACCATACTCTACTTGGATTTCTAAGGTATAAGAATTATTAAAAACATAATTTACCTTGATCTTTGCTACTAGTATCACTATTTCATCGTAGGAGTGGGTAGGAGAAGTTTTCCCCATAGTGTTCGTAGTGATATTACTAAGTTACACACAATTCGGTTGTCCCTTTGAACCTAGATCTTAGGATCTCTGATTAACTAGGTAGGGTTTCTATTATGGCGACTTTTTCAAACATAAACTTTAAACCCATTCCCCTCGATAAACAGTTTAGTTGATCTCTAGTCAAAGTTTTAGTTAATAGATCCATAATATCCTCTTTTGACTTTATGTAATTAAGAAAAATAATTTCATTTGAGATCAACTGCATTACAATATTATGTTTACGATGAATATGTTAAGACTTACTTTATACATATGACTCTATCACACATTATCATACACACATTTGTCACATTTATTAAATCTCAACCCATTCGACATCATTACGTTGTCAAATTTTTCATGCATCTTTTAAATCCTATCTCAAGCCTTTTAAGGAAAGGGACCACCACTTTACTAAACACTTCCACACTTGTAAGAATTTATAGGAAGGTTTTCAACATTTCCATAATTCATGAGATGTCTTTTAGTTTTCTTGTGAAGCATCTTATTAAGAATATAATTTGTGGTAAGTTTTTGTTTCCCCAACAAATAATGAGGTAAACCAAAACATAGCATTCATAATTTTCTTTAAGGTTGTATTTTTTCATTTAACAACTCTGTTTTCCTTGTATCCCTTGTAAAGTGTTTTACTCAAGGGATCGACTAAATTATTATTTAACCATACAACCAATTATGATAACTTTTGAATTGAGTAATCCAACCACATAACTATATCTTAATCCAATGTACCTAGTCTTACCATTTTGTAATAATGTAGATTTACTATCATAATTCAAAGATATTAGTGGCATTGGTCTAACCTAACTTATAATTTTTCCAAATTAAATTTTATAACCACTTCGTTTCTTTGCATCTAGTTGCAAATGCCATAAACTCAGACTCTTCATTGTAGAGTGAATTATCTAAGTTTATTTTTTAGACCTTCAAGAAATTGCAACACCTCCAAGAGTGTATATTCAACAACTCATGAGCTCCGAATCCTTATGATTTGGAATTCCAACAAACATCAATGTATCCTTCCAAAATAGGAAGACTTCCACTAAATCAATACATATTTTTCTTCTAAGTACAAATATATTTAATTAACAACTGTCCAATGAAAGTTGCTAGGTTTATAATGAACCTACATAAATCCCGATAAAACTATGTTTGATCTTATATAACATGACATACATAACATAAATAGCACAATCTACAACAAGTCATAACTAGCCATTATGCTTTATCTAATCAACCTACTTCGTTACTATTCGGTAGTGGTAACCTTTATTTGTTCTCATGCACATACATATGTATACAATGCTATGCATTTGCTTCTATAAAATGATATATTTCTAAATACAATATCAAAGAAGTAATAGATTTTCTTGACATCTAGTGATCTTCTTACAGCTTATCACCCCCACAATAAAAATATTCATTCTCAAAACATATTTCATATAAAACATAATTTCATAATTTTCTCAAAGTTGTCAAGTCATTAACTATATGAAGGGCTTATCAATCTACTAAATTCATAAGATAACTGAAATTAATCAAGATAAAATACTCATAATTCTTGATAAAAGAATGTATCTTTTCAAATTGATTGAATTGTACAACAAACCACACTACAAGAAAAATGGCATTTGGCAACGTTGCCTATAGTTATAGGCAGCATTTTTTAAACGTTGTTTTGAGGTGCATTGTGAAAAGTCAAAATCTTTAGAACACTGCCTAAAGATTTTGACTTTTCGCAACATTTTTAAAACACTATCTAAAGC
>JAOXJP010071695.1:0-15278 GCA_025762735.1 Platanus orientalis
GATAATTTTAAAATAATTAGTATATTATATATAATACATATATATTATGTATGTAAAAGTTCGGGCCTCAGGCCGGGTCGAGGTAAGCCCAAGCCTAACCCTCAATAAAAGTTCGGGCCTCGAGCCAGGCTTGGGCCCTTGACGGGCTAGGCTTTTTTGGGCCAATTTGAGGGTCGGGCTTGGGCCGGCCCGGCCCATGCCCACCCCTAGTCAACGGACCAGCAATCTTGGAGAATCCTTCAATGAATTTCGATAATAACCAGCCAATCCCATAAAACTGTGAACTTCAGACATAGTAGTTGGCCTTGGCCAATCAACCACCGCTTCAACACATAGATACCATCCTTAGACACTACATGACCCAGAAAAACAACACGGTCCAACCAAAATTCACACTTACTAAGTTTTGCATATAGTTTGTGATCTCTCAACACCTATAATGCAATCCTTAAGTGCCCTTCATGCTCTTCATCAGTCTTGGAATAAATCAAAATATCATAAATGAAAACAATGATAAACTGATCTAAATAATGCTTGAAGACTCTCTACATTAAATCCATGAATGTTGTCGGTGCAATAGTAAGCCCAAATGGCATGACCAAAAACTCACAGTGACCATATCTGGTGCGGAATGTTGTCTTCAGGATGTCATCATCCTTGATCTTCAACTGGTGGTAGCCGGATCTCAAGTCTATCCTCGAGAATACTTTTGTACCTTGAAGTTGATCAAAGAGATCATCAATCCTTGGCAATGGATACTTATTCTTGATGGTAACCTTGTTCAACTATCAGTAATTGATGCAAAGTCTCATGGATCCATTTTTTTTCTTCACAAAGAGAACTGGTGCACCCCAAGGAGAAACACTAGGATGCACAAATCCTCTATCAATCAGCTCTTGCAATTGAGTCTTGAGTTCTTTCAACTCTATATGTGTCATTCAGTAAGGTGGCATCAAAATGGATTCAGTTCTAGGCGCTAACTCAATCGCGAACTCGATGTCCCTATTCGGTGGTAAGCCTGGAAGCTCATCAGAAAATACATCCCCAAAGTCCCAGATGATAGGAATATCCTGTAGCTTCATTTTCTCTTTCTTGTCTTCAACAATGTAAGCCAAATAGCCTGTGTTTCCCTTCTTCATCAACCTCTCAACCTGTAATGCAAAAATAAATCTAGAAAACTTTCTTGTTCCCTTAAAAATAACCATAGGCTAATCAAGATGCTTGAAGGAAACTTCCTTGTTGAAACAATCCACATTAGCATAATATACCATTACCCAATCCATACCCAAAATAATATTGAAGTCTCTCAACTCCAATAGAATCAAATCAACTAGCATCTCACTGTCCTCTATTTTTAGCACACAAGACTTGAACACTAAATCAGTTGTCATCGACTTCCCAAGTGGAGTCGAAACAGATAACTCATACTCTAATGTGTCAGGAGAAATATCAAAGAATGCAATAAAACCAGTAGATCTATCAATACTCTAGCATCACGATTGAGAAATCGAATGATACCTGTCACCACAGTGTTGGTTGCTGCATTTGCATCTCTCTCGATCAATGCAAAGACCCTACCTTGAACCTACGGTCAGGACTTTCCTTCTATAGTTGTAGATCCAGTAGCCTTTGGTTGCTTAGGGCAGTCACGGATGCGATGACCTATCTTCCCACATCTGAAGTAAGCTCTAGTCTCTAAGTAGCACGCACCTGGATGGAGTCTCTCATAATAAGGACATAGTTCCCTAAAAGACTGTAGCTTGGATACAACTCTAGCAACCAGCTTATTCTTAAATGCTTTGTTCCCATCACTGTCACCACTTTTCTAAGCAATTTTAGTGTTCGGTCACTTCTTATTGTTGTCTCTCCACTATTGAATTTCATCACTCTTGTTCAGTCAACATTGCCATGTTGACCACCTCAGTCAAAGACCTTGGTCTGACATTAGCCATCTTGGCACGGATGTTTGGGTGCAACCCTTTCTAGAATTTTCTAGCTTTGCGAGCCTCATCTCCGACAATATGTGGGGCATACAGCATCAACTCCATAAACTTGGCCTTATACTATAAGACTATCAGAAAACCCTACTCAAGATCCATGAACTCAACCTCCTTGGCTTCACGAACATTCTCTGAAAAGTAATTATCCCAGAATGCCCCCTCAAAGATGTCCCAAGTAATGGGCTCATCATCCTCAGTCTGTAAAGTACCACAGATCACTCTCCACCAATGTTCCGCCTCGCCCTTCAGCATGAACACGGTGAATGAAGCCCTTTGCCTTGCATTGCAATCCATAATCTCAAAAAATTTCTCTAATTGCATTAGCCAAGCTTCTGCAAGAACTAGGTTAGAAGTCCCCCAAAACTCAGTAGGACCCATGCGCCTGAATCACTCAAACATAAACTGCTCATATTCATCTACCATGTCTCTAGTTGTGACATGGTGCTCCATAATCTCAACCAAGTTTCTAATCGCCCTCAAGGCTCCGGTCGGATCCTCATCCACCTCAGACTGTTGAGCCGAAATAGCAGATTGTCATCGAACCATCTCCTATAAAAGGTAATCGATATCAATCCTCGATGTGTAGAATAATCCTCAAATAGTTCATATCATAATCATCATGCATCTTAGCCATCAACATCAAATAATCAAGATCCGAAGAATGATATCAAGCATTAAGTAGTACTACCCTTTTAACACTATATTTTTCAACTCTAATGATTTCTAAGTTTTTCTTCCAATCAATACATATTAATTGCTTTTCTAAAGTTTTCTAAAACTATAGCTCTGATGCCACCAATATGTAACGCCCCAAAACCAAGATCACATGGTCTAATTTCCTTAACGTACACCGCAATAAGTGTCACCACCTGTTATGCGCTATAAAATAAGACCTCAACCTTTCTTCTATCTTTTCACAATTATATTTTTCAATTACAGTAGAATCAATTACCTTTTTAAACTTTTGTAGCGGAATCATTACCATAATCTGAATATAAATCCCCATAGTGTTATGTCTATCCCAACAGTAACTAAATATCAAATCTTATTACATCTTCTTGGAAATTTAAAACTGAAAATAAGCAACTAAGTCTCTAGTCTTACTCAACATCCTCTATCTAGCTCAATCTACTCATCACGGTCCTCATCATCTGCATTTTATTTTCTTTTGGGTGATTTTACAACTTCGTAAAGTAAAAGCATGAACTAAACAATACGAAAATATGGCCAAGACAAATAATGAATATCTTGATACTTAAAATAACGATAAAGACATTTTACCTTTACTTGTACTTTACCTGTAAAATAGTTCATTAGCTTTCCGGTAATTAAAACCATTCATTTATCATCATTTACAATTTCTTTGATAATTTATAATAGTCCTATCATATTAACAATCTTTTTCTTTTCATTTCTTAACAGTTATATGTTTTTATCTTTCAATGTCTTATCATGTGTTTAACAATTTTACTACTTTAACGGTCAATACTTTGCATTATCTCTTTCAATTTCATGTTTTTCCATTACAGTACAGTACAATCGTTTTTTTCGATTCAATTTTTCATTAAGAGACTCAATCAATATAGTCATCGTATAATCCCGAAGCAGATAGTCACTAACCAATATTTGAAATGATCAAAGAATTCGATATAGTCATCATACGATCTCGAAGCATATAACTATTTATTAAACCAAAATGACCAAAGGATTCGATACAATCCTTACCTATTTTAATCTGGCAACAAGGCCCCGTCAACTTAATCCTTTGATAGCAAGGTGGTCTCATTCAATAGCTTCTACAGATTTTCAATGTGTTTCATTCATTTTTTACCATTTCTTTTCATCCTTACAATTATTTTCATTACAATATCAATTTCAGATTTTATACCTTCACAATTTCATATATTGTTATGAAAAACAAAACAATCTTACATGCCTTCAGGTTTAACAATTTCAAATATTCTGTGTACTTAACAATTAGTCATTTCAATGATATTATACATAAGCTCAATAAAAAAGATATTTCATAAACAATTCTAAAACAAAGAGTGTTTAGCCAATCTATAGGATTTCTAAGAATTTCAATGCAACAAAATCAATCTTAATATCTTAGATATTATCTCTATTTTTACGGAATTTTCTTTCATCTTTAAGTTCTCATCTCTTCAATTTTCTTTCCAATTCTTTCAATAGAATTTTATGGCTTCTTAAACATAGGTTAAAATCATAATTTTATGGCTTCGAACCCTTTCTTGCATTGAACTCTATACTTTAAGAAATTTCTTTTGCTATATTTTTCATAATAAAATTATCAGGTTTTTCATTTTTCATCTAATTTTAAAGTTCTCTTATGCTTTTAGGTCTATAATTCTGTCATAAAGACAAAAATAATGAAAATGCATAAGAAAAATCTTAAGTATTACAGTATCATGCCCTAATGGAATAACCGAGTCATTGAATAATCCCTAAGAGGAGAGCCGAATTTTTTATACAATCCCTAAGAGCAGGCCCATATCATTGTACAATCCTCAAAAGGAGGGCCACATCATTGTATATTCGCTAAGAGAAGGGCCAGAATCTAAAACATATACATATTCATATTCAATCGAAATAAAAAAACAAATAGCGATATGCAATCCATGAGTTTTCATGATTCAAAGTACATGCCTACAAAATTCTATGGTTCAAATCCTTGAAAATAATTGCCAATAAAAGCAAAAAATTATGTCATATTAAATGCATGTAAGAACAAAATGTTTGACCCATCTAAAGTGCACATAAGAAACTATGGAACCCGAAAGCATTTTTTATCCAAATACGATTATAGAATGAAACATGATGGTCATATGCATAAATCTTATAGAAATGTCCATAGAAATTAGTTTGTAAATCACATTACGGAAACATGAATCAATCTACATGTTTTCACAACCACAAACCTTCAAGTAGGTACAAATCTCAAGTTTAAAGATAAAGATTTTAAGGCCCCATCATAAAAAACACAAAATCATTTGGAAGCTTCATAGATAAACAAAGATCTATGAGATTCTATCAAGATAAACCATATACAAGTGAATTAAAACCATTTTCATGTTATAAATCTTAAAATCCTTGAAGCTTAAACCTTAAAACTCCAAAATGAAGATTTAGGAAGCATAGATCTAGGATCTTAAGAGAGGAAAACATGGTACATCTTGTACAACTACTTACCTAAGTCATCACTTCTTTGAATCTACAACTCTTCTTCTAAATCCTCTTTCCCCTTGAGCTTTCTATTCAAAAGATCCTCCAAATACTATTACTAAAATATAAAGGTAGTTAGGACACCAAAATTAATAGGGTTTAATGAAAAACTATAAGAAAACACCAAAACTATAGTAGATCTCTCATGGTGAGAGCTCTCACAGCTTACTTTGCCAAATTGGGTTTTTCCTTCCTCTTCCCCTATGTTTTCCCGTCCCTTGTTCTAATCTTATGATCTTTAGGTATAAAGAGGCAAATTTAGAGTTTTAGGTCATCACATATGTGTCTCACACTCTTCTAAAAGAGAAAACCCATGAAATCTCATGATTTGCTACTTTTTTCCCATTTTGCCTAGATCAGATTGATCCAATCTTGTCGGATCGGTCTGATTATTTTTGGATCATTCTAAAATGTTTCTGTTGTAGTCTCTCCATTCCATAGACTTACCAGATCGGTCCAACTGGGATTAGTCCAAGGTTTTCTCAGATCATATCGGTTTGACATCCTTCTCGTGCACAATGTAAACACCAGAGACTGTCTAAATCGGTCCAAGGTAATTTGGATAAGTTCGAACTCCCTTATTCTGTGTTTCTCTTCCTCTTTGATCCCGTTTGGCCATCTATATCCATATTATTATGGGTTTAGGTTTCTATAACATATGGGTTGTTACACATCCACCTTCGATTCACTTAAGCTATGCCTTCATCCGAATTTGCATCCAATATTCAAGGGATGTGTAAAAAATGAATTCACATTTAAATCTATTTAACCAGGTCAAATATCGGATGCAAATCCGGATATCCAACATGCTTTTTAAAAAAAAAAACTCAATGTCTAATATCTATCATTGCCAATTGAAGAAATTAGGAAGAGGAATTTGATTGAAATGTCACCATTAGTATATTATCGATTGGGGAAAAATTAAAAACCATTTGAAGAACTGAGGCCTAATCAATTGGGGGAAAACGGGAAAAATTAGTTGGGAAAGAAGAAGAAGAAGCGGAAGAAGAAGAAGAAGAAGAAGAAGAGGGGGAGGAGGAAGAAACTAAGAAGAAAGAGAAGGAAAAAAACATTACCTATCATTGTCGGGCTGGATGTCCTATCACCATTGTTCAACGTTGGACACCTCTATCTATAGCTCCTTGTGTCGTCTCTTGCAAGAACTTTGAAAAGAGTTAGGACACATGAATTAGGGAAAACAAACAAGAAGAAAAAAGATGAAGCAGGAAAAAGAGAGAAAACCTAGACCTACTTTCATCATACGTTGTCAGTGACAGGTCCCCTTCCCTCACCTATGACTGCGCTCCTTCCCTCTCTCACTCCTTGTCTCCTCTCTTCAAAATATAGCATTTAAGAGCCTTTAGGGATTTATTTAGTCTATTTTTTTTTTCTTTTCCTTTTTATATTATTTATTCTATGTTTTTTTTAATTTGTATTTAAAATAACACCTCAACTCCTATTTATTTACTAAGGTACCCTTGGAAAAGAGATACATCATTCTTATATATTATCTTATATTTATCCCAAAAAAGTCATACACACACACATATATATATCAACATACAGTTTGTTTATAATTGAATATTTATTAAACAAATTGGATATAGATGCATCCACATTCACCTTATTAGAATTGAATGTGAACCAAATATGGATGTTTATACGGAGATAGTTGACAGCCCTACAAACTGTTAGATGGATGAACAAAAAAGAAAGTTGAAGCATGGAGATTTTACTTTGGCCAGCAACTTGCCTAGAATTATCCAGATCATCACATATTGCTCAAATGGGATTGTCTTGCTTTTGTTAAACTACTCAATATGCTTGATTGTTCCCCTCCTTAGTGCAGTAGATCAATTCTTAGAGTCTACATACAACTAATGGTTATTTACAACAATATACAAATTTCATATGTTCCTTGAGCTTGCAACAAGGATGCTCACCAAATGGTAGCTATAGCGGCAAGGGATCATATCTTACAAGATTGGAGCCCTACTGGCATTACAAGAGATTTAGCCACCATTGTTGCAATGGAATCATGTAATTAGATGTTTTATGCTAGTTGATGAAATTGAACTAAGGCTATTTATCAACAAAAAAAAAAAAAAGAGTAACAAATCATGATGAAAGTTTCCTAAGCTCAACCTTTTTATGGCACCACCCAACAATCCTAACTGTTCATTCTATGGACCATCTAATTGATGGACCATTCATTATCGCTTTCACCTATTGTATGCTATAAACCGTTCAATCTTCTTCTTTTTTTTTTTTTTTTTGATTATTTGACATAAATATAAGTAGTGGTTGACAAAATGTAGTCACTACGTCAAATGGTGATGATTTGATTGATGTGTTTTCTCTTAGATTAGATGGACCTACTGCAAGCTATTCGGATTGAAGTGTGAAGGGGTGGAGGGTATGTAACATGGACATGCTGCCTGATAAGAGATAAGTCAATAGAAATGCCTCTACTTTCGAGATCCTCTCAAGCACCTCCTTCTACCTCTCTTGGGACCTCCTATTTTCAAGAGATCTTCACCCCTTTGAATCGGTCTATCTTTCTTGGTTGACTCCCTTGAGCACTTCTGCCTCTCCCCCTCTAACCCCAATTGATACTCATGGTCTCTTGACCCTTCGGGGTCCTTCACCTCAAAATCCCTTCTCCATTTTCTCTCTAATTCAACCCCTAGCTCATCTCCCTCCCTTTCAAATCAATCTGGAATGGAATCTCTACTCCTTGGGTTAAAACATTTATCTGAATTGCTTCTCTAAGCAAGATGAACACCATGGATATCCTCGAAAAGATAGGACCATATATTGCATTATCCCCCACGCATCTGTGTTTTATGCAGGTTAATGTTGCATTGTCCATTCACCCATGGTATTTAGGATCACTTCTTATCAATTCCTATTTGAATCAAGTAATGTCTGGCACCCTGTTTGACCTATTACACCAATGGTATTCCCCTTCTTTTCTTGGTAGAGAAGGAATATGTAGGGGCATTTATTTGGAAAGAACGAAACAGAAGAATTTTTTATGGTGCTTCCAAGTCTTTTCCCAAGGTCATTGATGCTGTTATATTTGAGGTGACATCGTAGGCTATGATCTCTCCAGATTTCAAGGGCCTCTTCATTAATGATATTATTAGCGATTGACATTCTAGCATATTTCATGTTGCATAAGCCTATTGGCTTGTTCTACTTATGTATATTCTTTGCTCTCCCCCTTTACTTCTTGATCGTGTAATCTTCTTTTTCTCTTTGTTTTCATATATTGTTACTCATGAAAAATATATATAGATGGAATTGCATCTGTCTGTTCTAGTTGGGTTGGAAAAGAAAGTGATGGAATCAAAGAGAATCAAAATTTCTAACCATCTCAGTTGAAAAATCATAGAAAACAAATGAGAGACAATTTAACATAATCGAAAATCTCAGAAAATGAAATCTTTTTCGATTGACAAACACCACTCAGAAAATTTTACTGAAAAATTTTAAAATTTTCTTTCAAAAATTTGGATTTTCTCAGCAAACAAACACATGTAAGCATGCTTAGATTCAGATGATTCAGGACACGTGGAGCACAGCCAAATGGGAGTTGGACCCACCACATCATGTAATTTGTGATTGATCTTACGGTTATAATTGGTTTGTTTTATCACACATCTTCCTCACCTTGGCTACCCATCCGCTCTCATGGATGGCGAAAGATCTTCTGTTTGATGTTAATTACATGCTTTAAAAAAAATCTTTAAACTCTTGATATGCATGCCTCAAAATGAGCCCAACATGTTCTAGTTTTCACCTGACACATGTCAAACCCGTTTGGAAAGGTTTCCAAGAACTGTTCTAGGGTACAACTCATGCTAAGGGGCTGTTCTATCATCGTGTGACACAGAACAATTTATTTGCCGCATTTCTCAATGCCAGAGATGTAAGCTACGAAAACTGGGACACATCTAGGGCTGTCAATGAGCTGATCTAGCTCAGATTGGTTCGTTATGAGCTGAGCCTGAACCTTGTTTTAGGCTCACAGTCACATAGAGTCAAGCCTTAGCTTTGATTTAAGCTTATTTCCTAAGTGAGCCTGAGCCAAGCTTTATATATATATATGTGTGTGTGTGTGTCTCAAACTAGACAAATTTGGCTAATGGTTGTTGGGCCCTTTTTTATTTTGTATTTTCTATTGGCAAGCTGAACCGAGCCTACATTTCCAAGCCTAAGCTGGGCCTAAGCTTTGCCTTCATGTGACAAGCTTGAACTGAGCTCGGCTCAGCTCAGCTCAGTTCAGCTTGTTGACACCCCTAGATACGAGGATGGATTGTATCCGCTCTTCTTAACTAACGCTCCTCTCTGCCCCATGTCAGAGGACTGGCACATCAGCACCAACAAGTGAAATGCACCACCCACCCCGAAAAAAAAAAAAAGTGAAAACCACTGGTCAGTGCTGATGTACCCGCCCCTGGGGCAGATAAGGGGAGCGGATATAATCCACTCTCCTAGATACATCTCCATATAGCGCCTTGTTCTCACATCCCCTTGGTCGACTTGTCTCCAATCTGTCCAAACACCGGATGGGATTTGATAGGACAACTTAATGTTAGCCTAAAAAAAGAATGACATTAGGGGCCAACACATCAGCGCCGAAAAAGTGATATACACTTTTTGGGGGATGCTTCACTTTTTGGCATTGATGTTTCGGCCCTTAATGCCATTCTTACTTTAGCTTAACTTTAAGTTGTCTTACCAAATCCATAGGGGTCCAAACACGTTGGTACCAAATGTGTTCTGGGTGTTGAGCACAGACAATAAACATGTATACTCAGCATGGTTTTGTGACACAACACGACATATCCAAACAGAGCTTGGCTGATGCAAATCCATTGCCTCGAAGTATTAAATGATCAAGACTGCCTAATCAGTGGCAGTCAAAATGGGTAGGGTCAATCCAAAACCCAGCAAAAACAATCCTTAACCAGTTATTCATTCAGGGTCCATAAGTTCTAGACCCGACCCATCAACATGAAAACTGACTTGTTCCCATATTCTGGTTGGCTTTCTACACATTAAGAACCCAGCTAACCCCATTTTTCCGGGCTTCAGTCTTGCATTGTAAACCCGATTAATAATCCATCGTGAGTTCAGTGAAGTGTATCTGACCTGACCCATTACCAATCGAAGGCACCTTAAAGCTTGATTATATCAGTTTGGTTCTTGTTTAGTAAGGCAATTTCAGTTTTGAGCATCAACATGGAGCATCTCAGTATGTGAATGGTTGAAGTTCATGCAATCCCATATGCAAGAGATCCACATAAATAAATTATGTATTTATGTATGTGAATTACACCAAAAAAAAATTCTGAAAAATAGTGGAGTGTATGTATAGTTTCACACAAAAAAAAAATTTGAATTGCATATTGTTAACATTAATCAGTTCAAGTTAATTCAATGAGATCAGGGAGACGCTTGCCTGCTGAGGAATGGTCTCTGCTCTCTTCTTTGCTATGTAGAGACACAGAGGAATCAATCCATGGCCCATCCATTGATATGCTCCTCTGCATTTGACTCTCCTGAGAGAAGCATGAAGAGTTTGTTTGGCTGTCCAGTGAAAGATTCTCAAAGGCCTTAAACCTAAAGTCCTCAGTCCCTGAGCTACGCTTGACAAGTGGTGCTTGGATGGGAATTTGGCCTTCAAGCATGCTCACTGTGGCAGACATGGCAGGCCTGAGAGAAGGAGATGGGTTCGTGCATAATAGAGCCAAATTCAGCATCCTCAATGCTTCTTCTTTGGAGTAGTTTGACCCGAGGATTGGGTCAACAAGTTCCAAGAGATTTCCCTGCTCTTGTAGGACATAAGCCTGTAATTCCATACAGAAGAAAAATCATCAGACATTGTCTCATAGTTAAATTTCTATAAGGAAAACCATGAATTTCATCCATAAAAGATGTTTTACAAATATAACGAAAAAGATAATAAGAGCATGAAAGCAAATGCTTATCAATCATCCCTGTGATATCATACATTTTAGTTATGAGTAATATTTTTGTTATGATCATTCAAACACTTGGATTTGAAACCAACTTGCAAAGTGCTCAAGCCGAGTTTTTGCCTTGAAGTGACCTTTTAGACATGACACAAGCATGGGCATAGGATCCAGTAAAAGATTAATGAATTCACCCACACCCAGGTAAATATAGGCACAACCAAGGATAAATTTCTTGTTTCTAAACTAGAAATATAAGTAGTGCATAGCTGGAAGGGTCTCAATGATTTGTGTAGAAAAGATATTATGCTTCATAATATTGAACTGCAATTACCCAATCAAGAAGGTACACAAAATCCTCCTTCGGCCTATAATTTGTATTGCTCTTCCCACCGACGATCTCTAATGCAACAACTCCGAAACTGTAAACATCTGCTTTGTCGGTTAGGTAGCCCCTCATTGCATATTCAGGAGCCATATATCCTCTAGAAAGAAAAAAAATCATGTTAATAATATGTAGCATCAAAACAGTAGGGTGTGTGTCAGTGTCCGTCCCATCACTTGAATTTATGTCAACATAAAATTAACAAATCAAAAAATCAACATGAAAAATGAATGCTTGAACGACATAAGGCTGCATTTGGATGGTGTGCCCAAGAAAACCAACTATATCAGGCAGAAGTTTTCTACATATATATTTAAATAACTTCAGAAACTCACACAAGCAACCTAAGCAAAATTTATCGTAATGACATTTAGCATCCAAACAGTAGGTTGTGTCAATGCCCAACCCACACTTGACTTTAACTGTCAATGCAACATTAACAAATGAAACCAAATGTGAAAAAACTTGAACAATACAGGATGCATCTGGATGGTGTGCCCTGGAAATTTAAATACATGACATATAATTTACTCAATAAATATTAAACAACTTCAGAAATTTACACCAAGCACCCTAAGCATAAAGAAGAACAACGAACATACTCAGAACTAAAGAAAATAGGAATTCCACAAATTTTTGTAAAATTAAAAATGGACAAACTTGAGGATATAAAAAAAACCCGAGTCCTGCCTTTTGCCCTTCAAGTCAATTATTGCATTGCAGCCATTATGTAGATAGCAAAAGAACGGCACAAAGCAAATGGACCAGCAAAGTACCAGCACAATGAACAGAGCATCAACTAATGATTGGAATCACATATGGTATCCTCTCATGCTGAATGGAACAAGCCAGTTGATAATGTGCAAAATCCCATACAAAAGTACCAAAGTGATTTGCAACTCATACATATGGATAGTTGCCTGGGTCTTGTCAAACTCCTTCGAACAAGCAAATCTCCTGATATTGGAGCGCACTAGTTAGGGTGTACTAATTTGATTCAAGGTCGCCTTTATTATGTCTCCCCAATCAAAAAAAAAACGGTTGGGAAGTGTCTTGAATTCCAATGCAGCTTCCGTGTTGAACTTGCAAGGCTAAAACATGTCCTGTTTTGAGCGTGGGGTTATTTTGGGGCTTTAACCCACTTAATGATTTAGGTTTTTCTTGGGTCTCTCTCTATATAAGAGACATTTTGGGGTTTTGTGTGGCTGCGGAAGATCGTGGAACTGCGGCAGCTGTGAGCTGTGTCAAGACTTCGGCTGTGAGAGATAAGAATGATGACTTGTGGAGAGTTTCTTTTGGGTTTCCCTTAGAGTTTTGCCTTTGGGTTTTGGAACTTTCCATTGTGTTCTTTGTAATCTCTTGTTCTCCGTTTTAGTGGAAGTTCTTGATCATCTTCACCCATGGATGTAGGCCTCAAGCCAAACCACGTTAAATATTGTGTTTTGTGATTGTTCTTTGCCGTTTATTGTTTTCTCATTTTGTTTCACATGCATCGCATACTTGAATCCGATCCGTGTTTTGTTCCTCTGTGTTGTATTGTCACAACAGAAACAATACAAATCCATGTTGCATTTGTCCCAGTTAGCCAACATTTTCTTCGAATTAAAAACCCCTAGTGTTCAGTCACTAAGGAGATGATATCTTCTCTTTTAATTATCATAAGCTTAAGTTTTTGGAGAAGAAAATAAGGAAATTCTTACACATTACATTCCTTGGCGTACGCTACTCCTTCTCTCAAAAGTAAAACGGCCCAAACAAAGCATGCAATATAAAGAAAAAGGTACAAAGCATGTTATTCCAGCTCATTATGTGATACAACCACTGTAACATTATCGATCAATTTGTAGGATTTGTTGCATCATCATTCTTTAAATTACCATGTAACACCTCATTCTAGAGAGTTCTACTATCTTACAGTTAATATTTCAATAACCTGATCATCCTTTTGTTAGGACCGGGGTTTGTCATTTTAGTTTAAAAGCAATTGCTATCCAGAAAGGGAGGTGACACCCTTTTAAGGTTTTTGGGTTCATGGCAGTCACTCCACTGTTGGCACCAGAGCTCACAAGTTCCCCCATATGTAAGACCCCAACTTACGTCGCAAAGCTTACTGGAGTAACATGCATAGGGTCCCCCCCCCACATGCATTGGATTGCGGGTCCCATACCCCAACAACCCCCCCCCAAAACCATGTGGGGGTGGCTCAAACCCCTGACCTTGGCTCTGATACCACTTGTCAGGATCAGGGTTTGTCATTTTGGCTTAAAAGCAATTGTTGTCCAAAAAGGGAGGTGAAGCCCTTTTAAGATTTCTGGGTTCGTGGCAGCCACTCCACTGTCAACACTAAAGCCCACAGGTCCCCCCATATGTGGGACCCCGACTTATGCCGCTGTTAGGACCCAAATTTTGACGCACGTCATCTAATGGATTGAATAAGCACATCAAAGCAGTGTTTTAGAATCAGACCTTAGGCAACCCTAGTTTAGGGAGAGATCAAGCCTGAACTCTAGGGAGGTTAGACATCCCTTATGAAATCTTCATTGAATGTTTATGTCGCAAAAAGCATCACCCACATCATGTCCATATGTAGTATCACCTCAAAGATCAATCAGACTCAAAATAAACCATGTCCGATCAAACCCTAATTTCTCAGGAAGCATCAATAGGACTATGAGGGTCCAAACTTTAGTCTATTAACCTCATTTTTTTTAGAATTCTCCAGCCTTCATAAGTCTTCTCACAGTGAAGCATTACAGGCTAAAAAATTACCATTTTACCCTCACGCTCTCAAAATATCTCATTTTCATCAAATTTGGACCGCGAAAAATCCATAGAGCTTCTCCCATCACTTAAGTGCATGGTTCTAAAAATCAGTCAATCCAGGGTCGGATCGTATTGGGATCGGTCCGATCTGATCCCGAGTTTGCATGTGTATATGATATAGCACAGATCGGCTCAAGGATCAGGCGATCCATGGTTGGATCGTCCGATCCAAACGATCCGACCACAGATTGTCCAATCCTGAGTTGGATTAGCCGATCCAACTCAAGATCGGCCAAAAATTATACAAAAACGACCGTAACACCTATTCCTTACTTTTACTCGTTCTAGTTCCTCCAAACCCTGATTCTCTTCAATATTGTTTTGATCTTTCGCATCTTAACACCCTTGGCCGTTTTAAACAAGTTTTCTTGATAAAAAACTTATTCTTTTGGCGGATTTAAGGAAGAGATTTTGGGGGTTTTTAATGGAAGACAAATATATGATTTTTTTACTCAAATCTTTGTTTTGATTCTTTTTTTTTACAATAAATTGATAGATCAACCCATTTAGATGTTAGATCTACCAATTTATTGCATAAAACACAAGATTTAAATGGAATTTAATGGATTAAAGACACTTTAAAAAAAAAAAAAACATTTTTTCGAAAATTCAAAAAAATTATAAAATAAAAATATGTTATATATATGATATAATAGACCATAGATCTATGGATTTGGGACCAAAACCCACTGATCTATGGTTGAACATGATTTTTTTAATTAATCCAAAAATTAAAAATTAATTATTTTTTATACATAAATATTGTTTTTCACTTAAATTATGCATGTTTTTGTTTTGTTGATTACATATGTGAATTGTGATTGTATGATTTGTATCTATATT
>JAOXJP010071706.1:0-15278 GCA_025762735.1 Platanus orientalis
GGGCACATCAGCACCGACAAGTGATTTTCACTTTTTTTTTTTTTGGGGGGGGGGTGTGCATCTCACTTGTCAGCGCTGATGTGCCCTCCCACTAACAGGGTGCAGAGAGGAACATATGATAAGAGAACCGGATACAATCCACTCTCATATTTGATTGTTAATCAGAGACAAACTAGTACAAAAGGTGTAAACCATAGAATTGTATCCATTCTTTTATAATTAATACAAATCATTGTTTCACAAAATTTTCCTTCACATTTGGTATTTATTCCACACAAAATTTGTGTGACATTTACTCCTCTTATGGGTTTTGAAATGTGGAAGTGCAACAGCATGTGAGTTGTGTCAAGAATTCGTTTGTGGGAGGTAAAAATGATGACTTGTGGAGAGTTTCTTTTGGGTTTCCTTTATGGTTTGGGAACTTCTTGTTGTGTTATTTGTAATCTCTTTATTCTCTGTTTTAGTGAAAGTTTTTTATCATCTTTACTTGTGGATGTAGAAAATCTTGACGAACCACATTAAATATTCTGTTATGTTATTGTTTTTTGTAGTTTGCTATTTTCTCACATTGATTCATGTGCATTGCATACTTGAATTCGATCGTATTTTGTTTCGCTGTGTTGTTTTGTCAACAACAAACTGGTATCAGAACTTAAGGTTGTTGTGAGTTGGTGTTGAGGATTGCCTCCGTTATGAGCACAAGGTCTTTTTGAATTATCAGCTGTCAGCTGTTGCTGTTTGAAATTGTAGGTTAAAGATTCTTTACTTTTTGGGATTTTGCAATGGAGGTTTCAAGGTTCAAGGTTGCGAAGTTCAACAAAAAGAACTATTTTAGCTTATTAGAAGAAAGAAAGGTTGTAAAACCTTTATGTGCTACTCAGGAACATTGTTCAAGGTGGAACAATTTTTTCTTCTGCACCATATTCCGGTATATTTTGTACATAGTCATGATGTAAGCGAATGAGTCACATTTGTGTAAGAGGTTCGACAGATTTGAGAAAGTGGATTTTACTTTATGGCGTGAAGTTTGAGTTTTGTGAGCATTGCACTCATGGAAAACAATATAAAGATGTTACCTTTGGTGATTCTACTTTGTTGTATCCAAGTAAATATGTTATGGAAGATAAAGATTTAGGTGTTTTGTTGAAGGTGGAGTTTGAGTGTGGTACTCTTATTTCTTTAGAACCTAAGGATGTTGTTTTAGACTCCATTCAGATTCTGGATGTTTAATAACATGGAAATGTGTCCAATATGGATGTTAGACCTCAAATCAGAATTGGTTTTGAAGACATGGTTGCAAATGCATTTAGTGTTGAAGAATCAAAAGATATGTCGACAAAGTCAGGTTTAGTGATTGGGTTCAAGGGTTGATTGGACTCATTTAGTTTAGTTTGATGGAATTCAAGTCAAAATAAAGATTTGTTGAGTCGGTGTCTTGAATTCATATGACTTCAACTGAGAAATGTTGTTTTTAAAAAAGTTAGGTCATTTTAGGGTTTAAACCCACTTTAGGATTTAGGGTTTCTTACATCTCTTTAAAAGGGGTTGTTTTGTGGGTTTTGAAATGTGGAAGTGCGGCAACTTGTGAGCTACGTCAAGACTTCGTCTGTGAGAGGTAAGAATGATGACTTGTGGAGATTTTTTTTTTTTTTTGGGATTCCCTAAGGGTTTTGTCTTTGGGTTTGGGAATTTGCTATTGTGTTCCCTGTAATCTCTTTGTTCTTTAGTTTAAGTAGTGAAAATTCTTGATCATCTTCGCTCATGGATGTAAAAAATCTTGCCAAACCACATTAAATATTATATTGTGTAGTTGTTTTTTGTTGTTTACTATTTTCTCGCATTGTTTCATGTGTATCACATACTTGAATCCGATCCGTGTTTTATTCCATCGTATTATTTTGTCATAACAAAGGTAATATATAGACCAAAATGTTTTGACAAGAGTTGTAACTTGCCATAATTCAAAATCAACATATCAACACCCATAAACTAAGTGAACTATCACTCTTTGGATCATAAAGCCATGTTACAATGAAATACAAAATTGAATTGAGCTTGAACTACTCAAACTACAAATTGCATATTCATAAAGGATAAATACATGCTATAAATTGTATGTCATTGTGGCTTGAGTCGCTTGCCTACAACTTCTAGTCAATAGCATATCCTCTTAGCATAAATATGGTTTCTTGCACGGTGACATGCAATTCATAGCATGTGTTTATCCTTAATGATTATGCAAATTGTAACATTGAGTCTCACAAGAAGTTAACATCAATAATAACTGCAATTGTTTTTGTTTCACACGTTACCCTTAAAGTAAGAAACTAATTTCCAAATCTAATCTAAAAAAAATCTCACAAGAAGTTGTAGGAGAATTCCATGCCTACATTGAATCCTCTAAGCATAAAATTCTCCTACTTCCTGTGAGATGTTCTTATCCATCAAACCTAATCAGTCCATTATAAAACATTTAGTCTATTGAACCTTCTTTTGATGCTACTGACTACAATATTTCTTCTCTATCTTAAGGTTTACATTTAGCTCGAAGTCTACTGAGCAGTAAAGAAACAAGATAAACCATCTCAATGCCTTCTTGGACTCCTTACCCGCCCCCCATCTACAAAACACACACATCCTTCTTGGGCCCACCCAAAAATAAGAAAAAAGGACATAAATTCATCAAATTCAGATGAGATCTAGTCTCAGACCTCCTTGGGATGAATCTGATATCTTTCTCCATTCAATTTGCATCTCTAAGCCTCTCTCTGGGAACATTAGAAGGAAAATTAGAGTACAACCTCACCAAGCTATCGTCTCTAACATCACAAGACTGCTTGCAAGAGAACAGCGCGCCCTTCCTAGCAGTCGATCCACCTCGTCTCTTACCATTATTAGGCAACTTACTGTTTTTATCGCTTTTGGTGCACTCCTTGTAAGCAGCTAGAAACGGGTCTTCTTGCCGTCTAAGACCCTTTCTTGAAGAACTTCTAGAGGGAGGCTGGAAGGGGCATGGAGGAAGAGGGATCTGTAGGTCATGATGCCCTAAGATCTTGGGGTTATCTGATAGGCAAGGTGGAGGTGGTAGGTTAACTACACACCCCATTACCTCTGTTGGACACTCCTGCTGTGTAGCCTTGGATATCCCTGGCTTGTTCTCCCATGAAAAGGGCACGGTCCCTTGTGAATGAACCTTACTGTGACTCATCTTTGTATTGGTGATGATGGGTTTGAAAAATAAACGCAGTTGATTGGAAGCTTATAAAGATGTGCTCATGGCCTCATACACTCCACGCTTTCTAACCGAAGCTAATGCTTTGGGGATTTGTGGCTAGCAAGTATAACGTGAAGGGGAAGAAGATGGTTTTGCTTCTAAACAAATTTAAAGGGAAGAGATGATAAAGGATGAGAAACGAAGACCAGTTCTTTTGGGTCTACGTCATGGGAACCGTAGACAAGTCGGCAATGAAGTTTTAGTGCTTGCAGACAAACTTAAAAAGTGTTGACGGGGTCCTTGATCAATACATTGGTGGGCCTGGATATATATCGCCCCTGGTTGGTTAGGTAGAAAACAGAATGGGGTGTCATTTTTTTTTATTTTTTTTCACAATTAAAGTAACCATTGCATAATTTAAGTAGTACATGTAACAAAAAAAGTGTAAATAGGATCTCTAATTGGGAACCAGAGGATGATCCCTTGCACTTGTAATTTATTTAGGGAGAAAAGATTTAATGAGGTTGCACTCATTGTGAGGTATTGCTTATCAACGTTGGATTGGAATCGGTATCCGATCATTATATTGTCATGGATCCCAATGACGATGAGGGCACCCTCACCAATCACAGGCTCTTGCACTACAGGTCCATGCATAGACCAAAAATTGATCGGCGATCTTAACCATTCATCAAACAAATATTTTTGCAAATCACACATACCGGATGATTGGAATCGTCATATTGGGCTGGTTTTTGGGTGTACAAAAATCTTATATATGCGGCTTGGACGTTAAAGGTAAGTAAGAATTTGTACAAAGGAACAAACTAAAAGTTTCTTTGATGGGCCAAGCCTAATTCTTCAGGGATTACTTACCCACCTGCGAGTTATGCAAAGGAAGTTTCTTAAATTTTGACCCATTTCTTCATCTGAAATTTCTAAGTATCTCTAATCCAAGAATCCTTTCACCTTGTTTTTTCGTTTTCATGAAATGGAAGTCATAGTAATCAGTGTCAAATTTCTCTACGGCAATCTTCTTGGTACTTGCTGATTAGTATCACATTTCTCGTTTGGTAGGTAAACCAAGAATGTCATACTTCCTGAAGTTTGAAATCAAAGGTTTACTACGAATAATCATCCATTTTTATCAACAAAAAACAGGAATAATAACACATTAATTTTTTTTTTCTTTTCTGTTCTTTTCTTTATATTTGAATATGTTTTCGATACTTTCATGGTTTTCGTCTGACTTGTTCCTAGATATTTTAGCGTAGGCAGAGCTTATTTTAAGGTGGTTAAAATGGGGTTTAGAGTCAAGTAGAAGCAATAGGGTTGATGGGATGAGGACATGAAGTCGTGGAGGATGGACATAAAATATGATTACATGGTTGCGTAATGTGACCAAAAAGAACATTATTTTTTCTCTTAATAAGATGGGCATGAAGAAAGGCTTGACGACTAACGGCAAGCCAAGACAAATATGTTAGACAAGAATGGGAGGAGGAAATTTAAGTTTTCAACAATATTTAAGACCCTAAAGGGATTCTACCTTGCTTTGCTGTAGACGAAGACGGCACATTAGTACAAGATTTCTTATACCAATAAACAGATGAAAGTGATTCATAAAAGCACATGCTTACATGCAATCAAAGCCATCAACCCTACGATTAGACGATTAGAGAATTCATGCCAATACATAAGTGGGATAGTATTGACCTCTGACCTGTTAACGTCCTGTCTAATAGGTAGCAGGAGATGATTGGCGGAAAAAAGTGAATTGATTTTTTCAAAAATTGCAACACTTTTTCCTTTCAATATTGTCCTGCCACCTGTTAGACAGAACCTTACCGGGCCATAAGTGGCAGGAGAGGATCCGGTCTGTGTTAAGTGGTCATAAATAAAACAATTAACAGTCTCTCCTAAAACCTTAAGGTAGTATGAGAGATTAGAGTTAATATACTTAATATATTTCAACAGTCCCCCTCTAGAAGGACAGTTCTCTTAGATGACGAATGCGAGGCGTTATGTACGAGTCCTTAGAACTTGCAGATATGTGCACAAAGAGCTAAAACCTGCTCTGATTACCATCTAAATAAAGCAATTAACAGTCTCTCCTAAAACCTTAAGGTAGTAGGAGAGATTAAAGTTAATATATTTCAACAAGTGGTGCCAGTCTAACGATTTAAAGTTTGTTCACACACAAGTGCATTCTTTCTAAATCGTTTCCTAAGCAAGTACACACATAAATTAAAAAAAAAAAAAGGATTTTTTCCAAATCGGTTCAATATTTTGGCAAAATTGTCAAATAATGAGGTAAAATAAAGTATTTCCCAAATCAGTGTTTGGTGATATGATGTTTAATTACTTTTTTAACCCTGAACCATTAATACCAAATTTTTTGGAACTAGTCCGGCCACCATCAGCGAAGACGGGAAGAAGATCACCATCATTATTTCATTAGCTGATACCATGCAGAAAAGCCTTATAAGATGTATTCATCCCTACTCATGAGTTGACCTTTACCTGCTATTCCACCAACTATCACGCCTTCGGCAGCATTTAAAACCTGAATGTGTATCAATGCATCATAAGCTTCAAGGTTGAATCTGCCATAAGGCAAATATAGGGTTTATCTCCTCTAATCATGTCCTGAATGCCAAAAGGAACGTTATGCAACAGACGCACAAGCATTGGGTAGACATGTGGCACCAGTTCTTCTAAACCGGCACAAGTAGCTATCGGTTACATGTACGAGATTCCCACACCGCTGTTTTGGGTGACTCATGGAATCACCCATCTTCGATGGGTGCGGCTCGGTTTAGATCAATTACCAGCAGCCTTAAAAGATCGTGGTTCTTTGACACGATACAGAAGAGCCTGCGACTTGGTATATCTAATGACAGAGACGGATTCGAAGGAAACCTTAAGGTGTATGGCTCTAGTTTGGGTGTGAGTCACCATTGGGTGACGTTGAGGTGAGGCTGTCCAAGATTGCAGTAGTTGTAGAAGACGGTTTCTCCCTTCTCTCCCTCATAAGGCAGGGGAGCCTGGCAAGGGGATGGCTCCCCTGTTTTAGCAAGAGATTCGTTCAGTGGGTTAAGGGTATAAGAGGAAACATCTAAATCTTTTAACCATTAATTACCTCTTTTTCCAGTTTTACCCTTTAAAAAACCAATTTAGGAAATAATTAATTTTACCTCATTATTTAGCAATTTTACCTAAATATTGAACCAATTTTGGAAAAATACTTCTAAAAAAGAAAAGAAAAACATTAATCTTACTAAACAGAGTGGTAGATGGCCCACTGATTGTGACCTTTGGTTTAATGGATTATCACCAGAAAATTATATGGATTTGGATATGATCTCGACCAGTCATACATTAAAAAAAAGGGTCATTACTCCATTTTGGTCTCGTAATTAGGGGTGATGGGCGGCGTGGATGGGAAAACAAATGTATCTCCACCAACCATATGAATCACAAAATTCTGAAGTCCGAAATTTCCTTTTCACGTGGTTTAAAAAATCAATGATATGATCGACATTGTTTAAAAGTCTTATTAATGATGTGATTTATCATTACTCTACATTGTATTCATCAAAAAAGATAAAAATAATAATAATAATAATATAACACTCTACATTGTTTAGGAGCTATAAACAGTCCAAGAAATGGCCCATCAGTTAATCTATTTGGATGTGGAGTGGCAACAGATGGTTCAACTTGGCCGGCCCTACCCATCTTTAGGGAGGCCCATAGGATAGAGTGGGGAAAGATTTCCAATGAGGCAGATTTCAGCCAGGCCCAGCTGTATAAACACAGGACTTTTTTAGAAGACTCTGGATTGAGGCTCCTTCTTCTACCACGAGGATTTGATATCTGATGAGGAAAAGGTCAACTTTAATTTCTCGTTACATGTCGAATCCTCCTTGATGCAAGATGGAGCCTCTCTTGTTTTGACAAGAGAAGATCCAGAGCCTTTCTTAAATGGCAATGGATCAGCTCAAACGAGGTTTCCGTAAGCACTCGCAAGCAATCTTTCTCGAGCTGCCATGTAGAACAAAAAAAAGGAAAGAAAGCAAATCCAAGATATAGCTTGGGATTCTGCCTGTCCTTTTATGCTACGTGACAGCTCGAGCAAGATGCTTGCGGAAAGTTTGCTTGAGCTGATCTTTTTCCTAAATAAATATATAAACGATAAACTCACATTATTTCAGGGGTTGGATTGGTCTGCCAGCTGATCCACTTGTGACTAAAACTGATTCAAGTGTATCTTTTCAAGCTGCATTTGGAAGCCACGTGGAATAAAACTATTTCATTTTGAATTTTCATAGCATTTGAACAAAGTTTTGCTAGGACATCTCAATTTCTAACAGTTGACGGAAAATAGAAATTGAGATCAATTTTTGTTTTCACGAAATGATGTCATTTCTAATTCTTTACGTTTTAATGATGACTAAAGATTGAGTCCATTTTTGGTGAAGATTACATCCACTCAGACGCTTGTTTTTGGGAAAAAAGAAATGCATAAAGATTAAGAAAAGGCTCTCTAAGAAGCCAATACTTGATACAAAAGAGAATTTTCCATCCACAAGGTAGAGTGAAAGCTCCAACTTATTGGCTTGGGATTTGAAATCCCAAAAGTCACAAGGTTTCGTTGTCAAAATAAAAAATTGATAGACTTATAATGTTTATAACTTGCAGTGGACATTTCCCAATGTTTTTTCCAACAACCAATTATCTTCTGGTTGTCATCCTCTAGAATTAGTCTCTTTATCCCTAGAACTTGGGCCAATGGTAAATCCCAAGCGTGCTGCTTGGCTTTCCGCTGCATTTGGAGAACTTAAAAGGGTTCTCCTATCAACTTTTGTTTTGGCAAATTTTTGGTAAAATCAACTCGAATCAGTCAATCGCTTTTGTTGAATAAAAGGAATAAAAATAATAGTAATCATCTAAATAATTTTCACAACTAGAATTAGCATTCACGACAAACAGGTTGATCACCATGTTTGCTAAAACATCAAATCTTGGATAAATCCTCCTAATTTTGCGGGCACGGATTTGGTGCCCCCAATGCCTAGGGTCCACCCACATGCAAGGACAGTCATATGGCTTTGAAAAAGTGATCACATTTTTTGTGGAGGCAATTTTCACTTTTTGGTGCTGTGTCCACCCTTGCATATGGGCGGACTGGACCTAAGGTGTTCATAAAGAGAGGGGTGCTTTTTCTGCACTTAAAGACGTGGCTCCATAAAAAATATATATATATATATTAATAAAAATAAAATAAAAAAGTTTTGTTATGTCATCATTTAGAGGTGCCATTTCTGATCCTCCTGACGTTCTACTTTTTTAGAGGATTCCTAACAACTTCCAGATCATGTATCGAAAAGGCTGTGTACAGGGTTGGGCCAGCATGAGCCTGGCCCGCCAAAGACTTGACAGAACCTTGCGCCCAATCTTGTGTTTGGACAATACTCAGGCTTACCATGGTCAGTCCCAAGGCCCAGCTCCCATTATTTAGAGATATAGAGCTTTACTTGCATTTTTATAGAAGTATGTATTTTTTTAAAAATTTGTGCAAATATGCAGTGTTTCTTATAAAATTTTAGATTTATATAATATATTAAAGTGCCTTGGGCTGGTGGGTTACTTCAAGCCCGGACTGAGGCCCATATATTAAAATTGGGCTTGCCCAAACCTGGAATGTACAAAGCTGGGCCTATTAAGGGCTGGCCTGGGCCTGGCCCATGCACACCCCAATGTATCAACCTACAAGAAGAGGTAGTGACCAAAATAAAACTTACAAAAAGAGATGAGTTTCCACATATTAAAATTCTCATTTACAAAAATCATTGTAATCTGTTTTCCGTATATTCCAACTACTTGTTTAGAAAGGCAGGCTGGATTGAGCTGTTGATCAAGAACAAATAGAACACTAGATGATCAATCAGTCGGCACTCTTCCCTAGAATTGTCCATTGGTTATTATTGATGAAAGAAACATAAGGATTAAACTCAGCTTGTTTGATCTTTTTGTAGCAAAAGAATTTATCCAACTTCTATTGGATCAGGTAAGGGTCGGCAACGGTCAGCATAATTAGGTGATCCCGTTTTTTTTGTTTTTTAATTGCCGATCCCATTCTTAGAAACCATATTGAAAGTTGGGTTGAGCTGGGCTTGACAAATCTCAACCAGAAGTCCAGAATTCGTTCTGTCTGCTCATTAATATACAAATATAAATGTTATACTGATTCCATGCGATTAGTATCACGTTTATGAAACAGTCAGACCCACCCAAACCCTCATTCTAATTCAATTTCAATTGATCTTAGATGAGGACAGTCTGGTTGAATTTTTTTTTTTTTTTTTTTTTATACAAGTGAGAGGTCATGGGTTCAATCCTGTTTGGCAGTATCCTGAGGTATGCATTGATGTTTCCCTTTGTAGTCTATCGAATAGATCTGCATAGATGTAAAAGATGCCTGACAAATGTTATCCTTATAAGAAAAGCTTTAATCCATGTGGATTTAATCATGATTTGGATTCAATCAGATGAAGACAGATCCATAACTTGAAATACACCATTGGATGTAATGGTGCAAGCCAGTTTGCAATGGCTCAAGCTGAGGTCAACTCGAACTTGACCCGAAATGTAGCAGCCAACCCCATATTAGGCCCGAGCCAGAACTTGACCCAATTTTTAAAAAGTGAGCTTTGGGCTCTCTTAGATTGGTCCAAACTTGGTAGCCTGTGGGAGCAAATGTTCTACTCCCAATGTGGCTACTCCCCCATGCTCCCATACACAAAGGCATATTACTAGTAGTCTGAATGCCGAAATGGATTTCAGGCTGGGCTGAGGATGACTGAAGTTGGCCTTTATATTACTTTGGGCCTAACCAAAGTTAATCAACCCCAGCCCCTTTTGGGGCGAAATAAAATTCGGTCCAGTCCGGCCTAACTTGCAGCATTAGTCCATGATCACAAAATGCTATCCTTATCGTCCGAACGAATTTAGACCCACCCGACCCGATCGATAAAAGATCCAATGAAACGCTAAGCTTGGCTAGGGTTAGGGTTTGTAGATTAAGAAACCCTTCTATTCCCCATCTTCTATATAAATCGAACGAACAGACCATGAGGTTTCAAAGGAGTTCTTCTTCCCCAACGTCTGTTGTTTATATGTTTTCTTCTTTTCTTTTTTTTTTATCCCTTAAACTTTTTCATCTTTTCTCCCTTTTCGCTTATCAGTTCGTTTATTTTCATGTGGTCATTAATCTGTCATCCGTTAGGGTTTTCGATTTCGTCATATTTATTTGAATTTTTTTCATTCTTTTGAAGTATCTGAAGGAGTGGGTTTTGGTATATACATATCATCGGATCTGGGATGCTTTCTGCAGAAACGTTCCCAATTAGAATCAAAGCCGTTTAAAACCCTAATCTTTGCTTTGGAAATAATCAGATTCAGAGATTAGGGTTACGCTCGTTTTCATATTGATTTATATTTTAACTAGTTTAATACTTTTTCTGCCCGTGATGATAGAATCATTTTTTCAATTATGATTTTCTTTTTCTTGTTAAGAAGAGACTATGTAGGTGTATAATCTGATATTTTCTTGTTAAGAAGAGATTTTTGGGTGTCGCCTATTATTTTGATGAATTTATTTGTGCGTCTCTCTCTTTTTGGGAGTTTGGAATTATAATGTGGTGCAATGATTATAAAAAAGAAAGATTTCATGTTCTGAATGCTACCACCATTGCATGACAGACTCCTTTACACCCATAGAATATGAGCACCATTACCAACAGCAAGTAAGGATAAAAACAGTACTTTTATTTCTTGATGTTGACCATAATTTGGTTTTTTTTTTTTTTTTTTTGGGATGGAATGAGCTTTTGTTTTTATGTGTTGGTTTATTTTTTTGATGGGTTGAAAATAATTGTCTCGTTGAATCCTTTTGTTTTTGGAGAGAGTAGATTTGCACTCATATGTTTTTTGGCATTAATTTAGGGACTAGAAGCTGATTTTATAGTTGCTTTCTGAATCAATACAAATTTTATTGAATAGTCACATCCCATTAGTAGCTAAAGATGCTTCCTCTGAATCCTTTAAGCAACGTTGATCAAAAGAATTCTTTGTGTTTCTCTAGTATTTTTAACTTTATTTTTGGGTAAATCTTAGCATTTTAACTTAAACCCCGCCTAAAATGCCATCAGCACTATGATGACCGGGTCAGATAGACCCAAGGATTGAATCATTGATCATGGATTGTTTGAATCCGAATCTGGCACATCAGCACAAAAGGGCTATGCAATCACTTCTTCGTCTTGATCATGAACTCTATAATGGAGATGGGGAGATGTGGACCCGAGCGTTGATTGCATATCATATGATAGAACTGTCTGCTCTCAAAGTGAGGAAGTGGTTATTGTGAGAATTATTTTTTTTAATGAATAACTAACTTTATTAGAATGAGCAGCGAAAATAGCCATACAGAACAAATTAGCAAAAAAGAAAAATACTAGGGGCGAAATTAGCCACACGAACGTTAGTCTCAAATAAGACTGTTGGTAGACAGTCCCTTGAAATCGTTTTGAAGCTTTCTTTCAAGAAACTATATCATAAGTGAGAAGAGTCGATGAATTTAGATACAATTTTATCTATGCCATCAAATATCCTCTTCTAATGCTCCTTCTAAATCCTCCAAAACTTCTTACCATGATGGCCGTTCAAAACTTCTTACCTCTATCTTTGTAGAGTGGGGTTTGCCATTGCTTTTTCCCTCAGGATTTGGTATGAACAAGCCATGAATGACCAAAAAACTAGACAGCATCAGGGGCAGACACATCAACGCTAGAAAGTGCCCCAAAAAATGTAAATCACTTTTCCAATGCTGATGTGTTTGCCTTTGATTCTATTTGGGCCTTGTCCGTAACGGGAATGAGGCATAACCTAAATTAGAGGAAGTCTATAAAGAAAGTGATTCCAATTGCAGGACATAGATATATGGGGAGATCATCATACTGGGATGCCTCTTTTGATCTATTTTGATCCAAATCCTTTTTCTAGATTAATACCCATTTAAGAAAGTTCTAATCAATCCTATCAAAAGAATTTTGGAGATTAATCTTACAAACTAAGTCAAGGGTAAGAAAATTTTCTCCAAGAATCCACAACTTCATTATCTACAAGAAACCACATGAGTCTTGACCTTCTTTAGCTTTTGAGAAAGGATCTTTGCAATCCAAGTCAGTTAAACCCTATTTCTAGGTGTTAGCCTTGTGAACTATTGTATTGTCTCTCATGTTTTTGGTAAGAGGAAAGGGAGTGCAAAATGCCTCCCCCTCCCACCTGGGAACAAATGGAGTAGGTTCTACTATATTTTGGACATAAACTGACACATGTTTTGTGAATTTAGTCTTTTTTTCATTTGAAAACTGAATTTACAATTTTAACCCCATGCACTAAGCCCATGTGTCCAAAACAAGGTAGGACACACAAAATCCTGGACACTACATTTTGAACATACCTCTTATTTTTTCACAAAAAAAACTAAAAGATTAAGCTCCCTTTCATATGTGCATCGAAGGAACCTGATTGGTTGTTTCAAACATTTCAAGAGTTGCAGGGGCTATTTGGTTTAGACTCTAGAATCCAATTATGGGCCATAATTGATTCTAGACCATATCTGATTACACAAAATCAAAATCAGAATTAGGGCAAAAATCGAAATCACTCTTTAGACTGCATTGTGACAGGACAAACATAAAAGAAAAAGAGTTTAACTGAATGAACTTCTTTACTCATTTTTATTTATAATGCTAATGATAATACATACAATATTTGTGAAATACTAGGTAAAATCAATTTCCAAAAATAAGTAACCAAATGGGATTTTGGATTCTCATAATCCAATCAAAAAATCTGATTATGAGAATCTGGAATTAGAATCAATATTCTGATTCTAAAATCCAAACCAAACAGCCCCCTAGTCTCTCTCTTCTGTGGATGCCATGAAATGAAATGATATCTTTTAACCTCGTAACATCATATAACAATTAAGGGTGTCAATGGGCCGGATTGGTCTAGGCCAAAATACATGGCCCAAGCTTGGCTTGAGACCTAAGCAATCAGCTCGAACAGGCTTTGGGCTGAGTTTGGGCTACCTGAACTTGAGTGACCCTGTGTTTCCTTTTCTCTTTGCCAATTTGTACTGGTTATATCAGGTTGAACTAAGGCTTACTTGAGTTTGACCCGAACACTATTTGAGACTTAAATCGCAGTCTGAACTCACATATGCTCAGATTGTGCAAATTGTGGGCTGAATAAGTTGGCCTTGGGGCCATCCCGTCTCAATTGACAGCCCTTTAACAATCTTCATCTATGGCTAAAGCATGGCTGATTGTCTTTCTCAGATGCTCCTTGGTGGTTGTCAAGGACATTGGGCATGGATTTTTCTGCCCCTCTCTACTAGGTGTGGCTACTATTTGATTGGCCCCCCAAAAGTCAAATCAATAAATAAAAGATATACCGACAATACTTTTTCGAATGACTCGTGTATGCATGTTGTATGTTTATAAATTGGTTTGAATATGATGGTGAATTAGAGACCTTGGAATTGAAGAATGATTGTCTCTATAACGTGCCACATATTGACACATGATACAACAATAACAACAAACAGTCATATCCCAAAAAAGAAATCCTGTTCCGCCAATCATTTGAGTAGATTGAAATAAGAAATTTTCAGAATTCATGTTTAATTGGTTTAAGTGGGTTTTTATGCTAACTTTCAGTCTAACACAACCCTCCACTTTTTTCTAGGCTTGAGATTGGTAATGTCTGAAAGATCGAACATTGGCAGAATTATTACTGAAAACGGTTTTGAAAACACCCAGATTTTTCTGTGCAAAATCTGATCAGGTAGCTATATTTGAGCCAAAATAAAAGTGGGACTCACTCGTCAGTTGATGTGGGTCTACACGGGTTTGTGTTTACCTCAATGAGAAGAACAACTCCGTATGGTTGGATACTCAAAACCATCAACGGATGAATGATAGATTGTCTCCAAAAGTGCCTCGTTGATCACTGGTAAAAGTGTGAAATTTGAAGTCCCACATGAACAAGCCCATAAATTTATGTGTTTATATACACTAATATTGAACATAAGTTTGGGCTCCAAGGAGCACCGCTGTTTTGTGGATGTGGGAGGACCTAGCCAACATGGGTCGGGCTTATACTTAAACACACACACGCACCGGGTTGGGTTGGGTCAATAGGAATATAATATTTTTCCTTTTGCTTTTTCCCATAATCAGTTACACCTGTGGGGATATGTTTCCTTGAACATGTTTTACAGTTTTGCCCTTGTGGGGGTGTGTCTATTCGTATAGTTTTACAACTATGCCCTTGAAAACTATTGGACCGAATAAACACACAAGTGGTTATTAAATCACACCTATTAACACATGTCCATTCTGTATAGACATGTGTCTTTTAAATCATTCTCTTTCACACATGTCTATTCCGTATGGATGAGTAGGTGGTTACTAAATCACAACTATTGGTCATTTGTGATTGTTCAAAATCAAATGTTGTGTCCCTATACTTGTTCCGAATAAACATGAAAAATCTATAAATAAGAAGTCCCTCCATCATTTTGTACATTCAATTTTTGGTCAAGTTTTAAATATCTTATAACACATCCCTGTCAGTGTTAGTGTAAGAGAGAAGTACAACACAAGTTGGTTCGCTAGACACAGAATATAATGTTGCTTCTGTGTGTAGAAGATCATTGTATCCTATGAGGCAAACATCCGAATTGACCGTTAACACCAGTGTGAGGGACAAATCTATCTTAAGGACATAGTGTTAAACACTAGTCTTAATCTAGTTAAGTGAAGGTTTGATCATCAGATGCAACAACAACAACAACAACAAACAGCCTTATCCCAACTATTTGGGGTCGGCTACATGAATCTTGTTCTGTCATTCCGCTCTGTTTAAAGCCTTATCTGCTGTTAAATTACAAGCTGCCATGTCCCTCTTTACTACCTCTACCCAG
>JAOXJP010071727.1:0-15277 GCA_025762735.1 Platanus orientalis
CGAGAATTCGTAGTTTTGTCATGGACAAATCTAATGACATTAAAACCTCCTCCTACCACCCAAGCGCTAGACCAATATCTGTGCACATCAAAGAGTTCTTCCCAAAACAGATTCTTGTTATTTGGTGAGGATGGGCCATAAACCCTAGGGAACAACCATTTTAAAGCCAGAAACAAAATCCGTGAAACTTACTGAAATAGAGAAAGACCCAACCAACACCTCATCTTTGCTAACCACTGAAGGATCCCATGCCAGGAGCATGCCACCTACGGCTCCATGAGAGGGAATCTCGATCCACATAGACAAATCTTTTCCCTTTGTACTACGCAGAAGACGGGGAGAAATTTTCTCCTTCTTGGTTTCCTGCAACACCACCACATCTGGCCTATATTTCCTGCAACAATCTTTAACAGCTTTCCTCTTAACTTCACCACCCAACCCACGCACATTCCAAGTCATAATCTTCATGGAACAAAGACTCCTTTGCCTTTTCCCGATCTCGCTGCCCTTTCCAGATCCACTGACACCTTCCCATCATTCATCTCCCATTCTAAGTTACGTAATTCTCTCCTCCCTTTTGTTAGGGTCTTATTTGGCTGCGCACATATATCTGCAGCTTGGTCCCCCAGATATTCAGATAACAAAACCTAATCCCCATTGCTGTTCACCACCCTGAGTCCCATCTTCTCAATAAAACAATCAACACCCTTCCTGTTATTGTTCAATTTAACTACCAGACTCTCCGAATCACCATCAAAAGCATTCCCATCTGCCTCACCACCCACGGGAGAAATACGACATTCCATATTCAACAAGCATGGCAAACCCTCAAAAGAAACATGAGAAGATTTGGGAACAGGCCACTGATCAAATTGGTTAGAAGATGAAGATTCAATAGACTGAGGAACTGATGAGTAAAAAGGACCAGGTGGAAATATACCTTTGCCTATTGTGGACTGATTGTCAGAGAAAGTATAAAAGAAATTCGTAGGGGCGTGATGGTCTCCACAATCTCCCACATCGCCATTGAGCTCGTGGAGGTTACCGTCAGGTTTATTGTCTACCTTCGGCAAAGTCATAACTCCAATCTCCCCCTCGTGCGTGTCCGAATAATTAACCAATCTCCCCTTCCGTGTCGGAGTGAAAAAGTTCTAACAGGAAATCGTCCCTACTGATGACTCGGTCTCAGAAACAAATTCACTAGACTCCGACTCATCCTCAACCTTCTTCTTCGAATCTGAGTTATACCACATCTCCTCTTGTCCTGAAGTATACTCGTACCCAACAGAAAAATCCCTTTGAGACCCTCCAATCTCACCAACCGAAGCCTGCAACTGAGATGGGATTTGGTGGTTTCACTCCAGAGTCTTCATCTCCAAACCATCATTAACCGTGCGCGGGCAGGAACCATGTAAGCAAGGACCAGCAAACTCCTTGACAGTGTCACCATCCCCATCAGTTGGATTGACCTCCTTGGTCTGTCCCTTCGCCGGAATGGATTTTTCTGGAGGAATCCATGACCGGTCGAAACCATCGTCAATACTCTCTTGGTAGGACCTGATAATGCCTCCCCCCTTCGCCTGGTCCGCTATAATATTTATCCCCTTATCACGATTGTCGATGGGTAGCCCATTATATTTGGGGCGCCAAACCCAGGTTTGTTTCATGTAAGAGGGCCCAAGTCCATTTATAATAGGTTATCTCTACGACTGGTCCGCCATAGTCTTCGGCCCACTAATATCTCCATTTCCTCCAATGCGCGACAGCACATGTCTCATGTCTTTCCCAGGCTCAATAGGTGGCAAGCCCTCATTTTTTGATGTTCCCGCCTCACACATGTTATTGGACTTTATTAAACACTCAGATCTATTTAATAAGACCTGTGAGGTTCGTCCAACCGAAACCCTAGTATCGTTAATAAGAGGCCATCTAGCGGCTACAAAATTTACTTCATGATATGACGGTCAATGTACTGCCACCTCCCCATTTGCCGTAGGCTGTGTTCGTCCCGCCGAATGTGACCCGACATCTCTCCCCTAGTTTTCCTTGACACCCGGAATATCCCTGCAAGCCGTCGACTCCATCAACTCCGATGGTATCAGCATCGCCGATTCCACTTCAATCAGAAGCATGGACCATAGCCCATCAATCTTTCATTCAATGGTTCTAGGAATCTCCCTTAAGCTATGAGCATCCACTTTCAGTCTAACTTCCATAATAATCTCTTTGTTCACTGTTCGGGAGTCCACCTCCAACAATCCCCTACACTTATTGCCAATCTCCTTAAAGTTAACCTCAGTCCACTCTGACAACGGGAGTCCCCTTACATGAATCCATCTAAAGCTAGCCACCTCTTCCAGCAAAATTCGTGTAGCTGCAATAGTCCATTTCTGAAACGTCATCACTCCATTCCCCACTTTAAGGTGTCGTTTTCGGATGAACGCTTTAACCTCATCTGCCGATTTGACAACAAAGAATGCCCTATTACCTAAAAGGCCCACTGGTAACATCACGACTTCCCCCTCCTTGCGGAGGTGTCGGGAAATGACCGAGCCTACCATCTTCCAGGATATTTGCACTCCCCACACATCACACACCATCACTGTGTTCCACCCTCGGTATCCCGATGATCGAGTATCAGGTGGCCTCACCCAATGGGGCTGAACACCTCCCGTACCCGCCAGATTGCAAGCTTGGAAAGTCTGAATAGTGGTTGAATCCTCCTTTTGGAGAAGGTCTTTCATTCCAATCCACCCCACATAGTTCTCCCCAACCGGAAGAATAATAAATTTGTCCTTTTCCTTTGTCCTCCATTCACATAATCTAATAAAGCAACCCCGGGCATTCGACTGTCAAGACAAGAATAAGGATCTTCCTTTGAAGCTAATATTTTCCTTAATCTCCAGTGTGGGTTTGCCAACGCATGCCTTCGCACAACAATTTGCCACCTTCCCCACGACAGATTTTGGGAAAGAGATGCGTTTTGGCCGCCCCCTACCTCTCTTAATCACATTACGTCTCTCATGACATAAATGGACTATAGAAGAAACATACTCAATATGTTTCAAAATGTTCTACATATTTGATGTGATTTTCTTACTTTTTTCTATAATTTTTTTTATAAATATTAAAAAAATTAAAATATATGAAAAACATAGTAGAATCAAGAAAAACATACAAAGTATGTTTCAATATGTTTAAATATGCTTTATGTATTTTTTCATATTTTTTTGGCAATTTTAATTTTTTTTAATTATTAAATAAATACAAAATATTTTAGTTTCAGAAATCTATAAAATTAACATATTATGTGCAAAATGGGCTGTAGTATATCATATAAAAAATTAGACCAAACAATGTTCATTTGGTATAATTTTTTGAATTTTCTTTATTTTTTTATTTTTCGAAAAAAATAAATAAAATTTTTTTTGAATTTGTTTTCCATGAATGTATAGATCTATCACAAATGTATAACATATAAAAAATCTACAAGAATTAGAGTAAAAATAGAGGGATTATTGAAGTTTTTAATGTGATTTGGAGTTTTGGCTTCAATTCTTCGATCCGGTTCAAGTGAAGCTTTTTGATTGAAATGGACTTAAGTGGAGTCCTAGATTTTTTTAATGAAGCTTAATCTATCAAGAAACAAAAAAATTGAGTTTTTGATGGATTTTTAAAGCTTGCGATAAAAGGGGGGTTGACATGATACACCTTGTCTCGTGTCTCAACTGTTTTAAGGTTTTTTTGGCCTTGGGGTTCCCCTGTATTGCAAGACAAGTGTGAGATGCATGAAATGTCTCGCGATATTGGGGAACCTTACATGTAGATTTCGATTACACATATTGCGTGATACACCCCGTATCGCACAATACTTAAAATCATGACCAAAAACAAGCTTCCTCTGCATTGATGGTGATCTCATATTCTTCACCCCATGCTTGTGCAATTAGAGTGCACAGAATACTAGCAATGCAAGGACTACGGACTTGGATGCAAGCAACATCTAATGTCTAATGTGTTAATGATTGATTATCCGTATTGATGTACCCCCCACATTCGTTGCCTATGGCTCAAAACGTATTCTTATGCCATAGATGATGAGAGAGACCCCTAAAAAGCCGTTGGTGATATTGTCACCATGTTTGGATGCCATCTTGTAAGTATGAGCACCCCTTCCCCCCAAAGGTGACAATCCATGAGAGCTTATAAAAGCTGCATCCTTCTCTAAGGCAAAGAATTTGAACGCCCTACTGCTGTTAGTAGATAGTGGCTGCACTCGGATTGGCGTGTCAAGGCCACATTTAAAGAACTCTAAGAGAGCATTCTTAATCTCCTTGCAATTGAAGTTTATTCCAACACGTTGTAGATGATTGTCGTTATCCATTTCTCTACATGGCCCTTTGTAGAGACATAGTGAGCCCGAAATTTTCCCATTATCGGAAAATCCTCGGGCTTATGGTGAGTCAAATTAATGGGAGATGGAGAGAATTAAAGAACTTGGAATGGGATATGAAGGACGCAAGGTCAGTAAATGGTAGAGGTTGGGGTGCCAATGGTAGGCTAGAAAATTATAGGCTTAATCTGAAAGTGAATGGATGAAGATCTTATCATGGAATGTAAGAGGTTTGAGAACTGTCGAGAAAAGGAGATCATTAAAAGAAAGTATGCGCAAACTAAATTCAGATCTAGCTGTATTTCAAGAAACAAAGAAGGAATCAATTGCTACCACACTTACTCATGGTTTCTATAATAGGCAACTGTCATAGTGGGTGGAGTTGCTGGCAATGGGATCAATAGGTGGAAGTTTGGTTGTTTGGGATCCATCCATTCTTTTAAAACAAGAGAAGGAATCAATTGCTACGACACTTACTCATGATTTCTATAATAGGCGACTGTCATTATGGGTGGAGTTGCCAGTAGTGGGATCAGTAGGTGGAAGTTTGGTTGTTTGGGATCCATCCATTCTTTTAAAACAGGAGAAGATGGGCAATTTTCCATATCAATATTATTTAAAGAAACAATAAGTTCTTTTGAATGGGTCTTCTCTTGTATCTATGGTCCCACTTCAGCTTGTATCCATAGACAACTATGGGAGGAATTAGACAAAATTCAATTTGGGGTTGGGGAAAGCCTTGGTGTTGAGGGGGAGATTTTAATGTGATAAGATACCATGATGAAGAAAAGGGATGCTGAATTACCAGAAGCATGAGGATGTTTGATGATTTTATTCAAAAGAGTGGATTAAGGGACACTCCTCTGAATGCGACCAAATTCACATGGTCTAATAACCAGGACAATGCTGTAATGTGTAGTCTTGATCATTTTCTCCCCTTGGTGATATGGGAGGACCATTTTCCTCAATACATATAAGAAGTGCCCCCAAGAATCACATTAGATCATTGGCCTATTATTATTGACTCATTGATACAGTTGCTCTAAAAACTCGAACTGATAGACGGAGGTGAATCAATCCCTTTATCTCATAGCCCAGGCTAGGTTAGGTCCTTGATTGAACCCTCCCTGTGAGCCCCACTTCACATGGATATTGTTTCATATGAGTCACCCCACCCTAAGTGTGCCCCCTTTTTCACAGAGGCTACTCCACTCGAGCCCAATGTGAAAAATG
Source organism: Platanus orientalis (assembly GCA_025762735.1). Taxonomy (NCBI): domain Eukaryota; kingdom Viridiplantae; phylum Streptophyta; class Magnoliopsida; order Proteales; family Platanaceae; genus Platanus; species Platanus orientalis. Next base: position 5,627 of record JAOXJP010071727.1, read on the forward strand.
TCCCTACATTAATCAACCCCATTGAGGAGTCTCGAACACGAGTTTGTGCTTGCATTCCTCACACCCGATAAAGATGGATCTTGGAGAATGTGTGGATAGCAAGACAATTAATAATAACACGTTTAGATACAGGTTTTCTATCCCGAGACTGGATGACATGCTAGACATGATGGCTGGTGCCACTATCTTTTCCAATATAGATATCAAAAATCGTTACCACAAAATTCATAACCGTCTAGGAGATGACTTGAAAATTGCCTTCAAGATGAAGGACGGTCTTTATGAGTGGTTGTCATGCCCTTTCGGCTTTCTAATGTCCAAAAACTTTTGTGAGGGTAACAACATAGGTGTTGAGGCCATTTATTGACACGTTCTTAGTGGTCTACTTTGATGACATTCTGATTTATAGCCACAATAAAGAACAACAACTTAGCCACCTGAGACAAGTCTCTAAGCTTCTTAGAAAAGAGAAATTATATGCAAACGTGAAGAAGTGTTACTTTATGTCATCTCAAGTTATCTTCTTAGGGTTGTTGCCGACTCCTCAAGTTGATTCCACTCCTATGCCTCACGAGTCGAGTCATGCTATTGACTCAGAACTATATCTAACTCACTGAGTTAGGTTGTTAACTCGGTAGACTCATTTAACATAAACCGATTCATGTGACTTAGTCAAGTCTTGTAAACTCTAAAATGACCTAAAGCCAAATTATAACACAATAAGAAACTGTACTTTTGGGGGGGGGAATAGGGTTGCAGAGGGCTTGAGATTTTTATAAAGTCTCCAACAAATGAGCTCTCAAAGACAAGAATTAAGGTTAAAGCAGTAAGAATATTAGACTTTGAACCTGAACTTCCAACTATATGAACATGGACCTTGGAGATTGGATGATATTTTTTATGTTTATGTTAAAAAGATGTACTTTGGTTTGTTTATATTAATATTAATAGTAGGACTTTTAAAGTTTACAATTAGTTGTATCACGGTCTGCATGAAAGGTCGAGGTTTAGGCATGTAGCCCATAACACTTATACATTGTGCAAATAGAATTAGATGTTTATACGTAGTAGCTGTGGTACGGAGGGTTTAGATAATTCCAAGGAGGATTTTAGAAAAATCCACAAGATAAAATGGTGGAACATTCTATAAGACTCCATACCTTTGGATGCATGACAAATGGTGAGATCCTAACATGATATAGGGATATGAATTACTTATATAAAGAGGAGGACCCCTCATTTGTGCTATAACAAGAAGAGTCTCAACTTGTCATTTTCTTGAGTCTCAACTTATTTTTATTTGTGATTGCCATTGACAACTAGTTAATAGTTTTTGAAGGCTTGTGCTAACATTTTTTATTTATTTAAATTTCAGAGTTTTATCCGTAAATTTGTTTACACAAAAACAATAAGAACTGAATTTTTTTTATTAACAATGTATGTTGTAGTTTTTGTTGTTGTTTTTTTAATACTAATAGGATTCTAGTCTTTGCTCTATGATTTACAATGTGGTTGATGATTTTTTTATATTAATAGGATTGCAGTTTATGTTCTATAATTAACAAAAAAGTGTTTTTCATTTTTTTTCCGTAGCATATCACTCAGCACCTTGTGTGACAGGGGCATTGAGTGTTTTGTGCTCAACCCAATCTCTTTTCCCCCGGGGTTGAAAAATATCTCTCCTAGGCGGTAAAAACCCTAATCTACCGAGATGAATTAGGATCGTAAGTTACTGATTTTTTTCTAATTTTTAATTTTTGATTGTCATTAACAACTGGTTAATAGCTTTTTAAGGTTTGGGCTAACATTCTTTATTTATTTGAATTTCAAAGTTTAATTAATAATTTTTTTTGCACAAAAATGTAAAAAAATAAAGTTTTTTCATTAATAATGTATGTTGTTTTTTCTTTAATACTAACATGATCTTAGTCTCTGTTTTATGATTTACAATGTGGTTGACGTCTTTTTTTATGTTTATGAATAGGATCCTAGTCTCTTCTCTATGATTAACAATAAAGACAGAAGAAAAAGTTTGAATGATGTAATTGCCCACCTTAATTCAAACAAACTTATTAGTAAAAGAGACTTTGTTGAATGGGTGATGAGGACGAATGAAGATCAACAAGATTACATTTATGAAGTTATGAAAAATATGAATATGACCATGGTTGGAACAAGAAAGGGGGGGGGGATTAGCTTTCACCATTATCTTCGTGAAGTGGCGTCTTCCTCCAATGGGATGGATGAAGCAGAATGGTGATGCGTCTTTAGAATGAAATTAGGAAGCTAAGGAAAAGGCGAAATGTGCAGAGCTTGTCGAAGCTAGAGTTTCTATGGTGCATAGATTAGACACCGGAGCTATTGATGATCAATTTGGAACAGTAAAGATGGTGGATTCACCGTTAGATGTAGAGATATGCAACGTCTCATTTGGACTATTTATGATCACCTCGTGTAATATGGGTCTTGTTGTAAAGATAGATTGCAAAGAATTATACCATCACTTAGTGGAGCGGTTCATCCCCAAGAGCGATTTTAAAATAGCATTTTGTTTGTTTTAGACACTTGCATTGAATTTGAACATCATGCGTTTTGTTCATCCATATAGACTAGGATCTTGTTAGCCAACCTTATTGTTAATCATAGAGCAAATAAGAGGATCCTATTAATATTAAAAAAAAATTGTCAACCACATTGTTAATCATAGAGCAAAGACCTGTAAGTATTAAAAGAACGGAAAAAAAACAACTACATTATTATTGAAATTTATTTTTCAATTCTTACCGTTTTTGTGCAAAATTTTTAATGAATTAAATTGTAAAATTCATATAAATAAAGAATGTTAGCATAAGCTTTAAAAAGCTATTAATCAGTTGGTAATGACAATTAAAAATTAAAACTAACAAAAAAATCGGTAACTTATGACACCTATTCGCCTCGCCATATTCATTTTTTCCCCGTGAATTAGTTCCCCGAGAGATTAGGGTTTCTACCGCCCATAAGAGATTTTTTAAAACCCGGGGTGAGATAGATTAGGGTTTAGCTCAAAACACTCGGAGCCCTTAAAATGTCAAGCACTGAGTGACATGTTGCAGAAAAAAAAATGAAAAACACTTGCACTTTCTCCTGCAGCTTGTCACTCAACACCTGGCACTTCAAGGGCGCTGCAGTGAATCGAATTGAGATTTTGGTCTATCAGCGGGGAACAAATCTTTAGCGACCATTATGTGATACTTGATACTTGGTGTGTGTAGAGTTTAAATGTATAAAAATGGTGCTCAACTCGAAGAGTGGGTGTCCAAAAAATGGCACCAATTTTAAATAAACCGCACGTGTCAACATGCAGTACACATCAAACATTGGTCATAGTGATCATTATGTTAACAACTGAGCATTGCCTACTCAGTCTCGGGCTCAAGCTCTATTGAGGATCATTACCTAATATGCCTAGTCTGAGCTCAATTCATTACGATAGAGGCGGCTCAAATACTCAAATTTAGCTCTGCTTTATTTGAGAGTGGATTTCCTCTTGCAACAAAGCATCTGGCAACCCTCCTATTGAAGCAACCAACCCAAACTGAAACCAAAGGTTTATGAATCCATGTAGGAAAAACAATTGCCTCATCGCATCACCTATCGATTACGATTATACGTTCTGCAACATAGATGCAATGACTTAATGAACCAAACAAAGAAATAAGAATGAAACCCATGAGAACGATAAAAATAAGTACCTCCCTAGGGTGAGTCCCTAGGGTTGGTATTTATAGACAACCTAACTTTAGGTAAACGGATAAGATTAAGTGGTGAGATTTATCTGACGATCGTAGATCTCCTTTCTGTGATGAGTCAATATTCCATTAGGAAACCGAAATAGGATACCAACGTGTAGCTTCTACGCAATGGAACACGTTTAAGCCAGTTTTATTAAAAAAACAATTGTTCGAATTATAATGACATTTTTATATTCCAATTTTACCCTTTCTTTTGATTTGGGATAGGAGGAAAATGTTATGTGATGACGTGTCTAGTGTTTATGGTGAATTATAAGCTAACACATGTTGTGTTAGGGGTTCAAAAAAGTATTTAGATGTAGAAAAAAGAGACACCAAAAACACATTATGTGTCAATCAATGACATGCCTACATGTGCCTGTGTCAACACCCTAGTTTGCCGACTCCCTAAGTCACGAGTGCCGACTCCCCGAGTCAACTCATGATTGTAACTTAGTTTATGATAATAGTTGATTTTATGCTATGAATTATGATAATAGTTTAGATTTTTTATTAAGGTTTATGTTATTCCTCTTGCTTGTATGTGTTTAATTGTTCAATGCAATTAAACTTGATTTTAATTTGTATTTAATAATATCTCTAGACCTATATTCAGATTTTACATAGAAGAATATCTATGGTAAAAAAACTCATGAAGTTTTGTAAGATCATAATAGAAAATGCTCATATTTATCATAAAATAGATAACATTTGATCTAAAATAATTTATGTAATTCTCTAATATTTTTTATAAATTTTTTTAAATAAAAAAAAAGTGACATGACTCCCCGAGTTGACTCCAATGACTCATAAGTCGACTCCACTCCTGATCAATCCAAGTCAAATCAAAAATTTGAGTCGACAAACCAATCACTTGCTCTAAAATCTCAAATTGATAAACGAAAGTGAATCAATCCCTTTATCTCATAGCCCAGGCTAGGCTAGGTCCTTGGTTGAACCCTCCCTGTGGGCCCCACTTCACATAGATCTTGTTTGACACGAGTCACCCCACCCTCAGTGTGCCCCCTTTTTCACACAGGCTACTCTACTTGAGCACGATGTGAGCCCCTACATTAATCACCCCATTAAGGAGTTCCAATCACGAGTCCGTGCATGCAATCCATACACCTGAGAAAGATGGATCTTGGAGAATATGTGTGGATAGCAGAGCAATTAATAAGAACACATTTAGATACAGGTTTTCTATCCTCGAGACTGGATGACATGCTAGACATGATGGTTGGTGTCACTATCTTTTCCAATATATAGATATCAAGAATGGTTACCACCAAATTTGTATTCGTCTAGGAGATGACTTGAAAATCGCTTTCAAGATGAATAATGGGCTTTATGAGTGACTTGTCATGTCCTTGGGGCTTTCTAATGTCCAAGCACTTTTGTGAGGGTAACGACACAGGTGCTAAGGCCATTTATTGGCATGTTCTTAGTGGTCTACTCTGATGACATTCTAATTTATAGCCACAACACCTTAGCCACCTGAGACAAGTCTATGAGCTTCTTAAAAAAGAGAAGTTATATGAAAACCTGAAGAAGTGTTCCTTTATGTCATCTCAAGTTATCTTCTTAGGGTTTATTGTGTTTTCTGAATGGATTTCTGCAAATCCCAAAACAGTCGAGCTATAGTTGAGTGGCCTAAACCTTAGAACATTCATGAAGTTCGTAGTTTTCATGGTATAACCACTTTCTATAGACAATTTATTTGTAGACTAAGTACAATGATGACATTACTGACTGCATTCGAAAGGGGGAATCTCACTGGACTAATGCAGTAACAAAGGATTTTAAGGAGATTAAGTCGAGGATGATTGATGCTCCTTTCATGTGCCTTCTGGACTTCTCTGAAGTCTTTGAGGTGGCATCTAATGCATCTGTAGTCTGAGTAGGAGTATTGAGTCAGGAGGGACACCTAATGGCTTATTTTAGCAAGAAATTAAATGAGGCTAGATAGAAGTACTCCATGTATGACAAGGAATTATATGTTGTAGTTTAAGCATTGAGGTATTGGATACACTATATGCTGTCGTGGGAGTTCGTCATATTTTCCGACCATGAGGCTTTAAGATACCTCAGCTCTCAGAAGAAACTAACCTAAGACATGTTAAGTGGGTTAAGTTTCTTCAAGAGTACACATTTGTACTCAAGCACAAGGCTAGGGTTGAGAATGGGCCTGCAGATGCTCTAAACCATAAAATAACTTTACTAAGACTATGAGCATCAAGGTGATTGTGTTTGAGAAATTTAAAGAAGACTATGTCATGCTCAAATTTTGGGGGAGTGTATGCTTCTATACTGAGTGACCAATCTAGGAGCTACAGTGAGTTTATATTGCATGACGGGTATCTTTTTAGTGGTACTCAAATTTTTATTCCTTGCACCTTGGTGCGCGACTTTCTGATTTAAGAATTGCATGCATAAGGTATCGTCGAACATTTCAGCGGAAACAAGATCATTGCTCTTGTGGAAGATCGATTCTATTGGCCAAATCTCAAGAGAGATGTGGCTAGAATATTTAAGCAATGTTGTACTTGTCAACTGACAAAGCAAAGGAAACATAATGCCTAGTGATATACTCTTTTGTTAGGTCCTCACACTCCATGCAAAGATGTTAACATGGATTTCATGTTTGCCTACCCTGGACCCTTAAGCAACATGATTCCAAAGTGAGTTTGTTCGTTTACATGGCATGCTTAAGTCCATTAATATTAAATTTGTTAGTTATTTTTTGAAGACATAGTGGTGTATGTTAGGCACGTGGTTCCAATTCTCGTCAGGTTAGAACCCTCAAATTCATGGTTAGGTTGAAGTGGTGAACTAGAGCCTAGGTAGTCTTTTGCATTGTCTAGTTGGTGACCACCTTAGTTCATGGGATCTAGTTTTATTTGTATTTGAGTTTGCATACAATAGTTTAATCAAGAGGACCATAGGCTTGAGATTGTTACTAATTGTAAGCTTAAATCCCCTGTTGACCTCAAACCTATGTCGGCTATACATAGGCCATCTAGGTTTGTATCTACATTTGCACAACATATACATTCATTACATGAAGAGATCAAAAGAAAAATTACAATTAGTAATGATAGGTATAAACAATTAGCTGATTCTTATAGTGTTTATCAAGAGTTTCAGAATGGTGATTTTGTGATGGTTTCACTCAGACATGAGCGATTTCAGTCTCGAGTCATGAAGAAACTACATGCTTGTAGTTGTGGACCTTATAGAGGACTAAACCAAGTCGGATCGAATTCGTATGCTATAGACATTCCCTTAGACTTAGGGATCAGTTCAATGTTCAATGTTGAGAATCTTGTCCATTTTCCTAATCCAACCTCCTCTTCTTGGTCTCACTTCTCTGACTAGTTGACCCCACTCACCCAGTTTTTTCAGCCTCTACCTCCACCTCCATCATTAGCTCATAGAAAATAGGTGATAGAGGATATCCTGAATGAGTAGACAGTTTCCATGAGGCAATGTTACTACCAAAAGTACCTTGTCAAGTGAAATGATCAGCCCAAGACAGACTGTATGTAAATGATGCAAGTTGAACTAAAGAGATTGGACCCGAATCTTCTAGAACGATTCCACAGCTTTATTTCACCAAAGGTGAATTCTTCTCAAACATATGGAGTTGATAATGACATCAATACCACACCACCTACTAGGGTGTGCCAGCGGAAGAGGATGGTGCCTTTATCACTGTGGTTTGAGTAGCTTGAGACCATTTGGGGCCCACACGTCAGCCCATGTAGGTAGCCTTGAAGGAGATTTGTGGGACATCATTTTGACTTTATTTATATAGCTATAGGACTTTTAGTTTACTGGTTTATGTCTTTTATTTCTTATTTTCTATTATAAGTAGACATAGGACATCGTAGGAATTTTGTGAACCTTTTGTAATCCTTAGTAAGGCATTACTTACATAAGGAGCAATATGATTCGTTTGTAACTCAGTGATTGACTAATAAGAATTTGAATTTGGAGTTCATGGCTGTTGCCTTCTCCCCTTCATCTAGAGATTGGAGATTGAAATTCCTAGGTTGAAGTTGGTGAGAGACCTCCTTGAATCTTTGGTAAGGAGCCTATGGACCAAGTATTTCCATTTTTCTACGAATATCCTTCTTTTCTCGAGTTTCTTGGTGTTTGGTGGATTAAAAGGGTCTGCATCTTGAATTTCTTGACCCTAATCTGGAAACTCTCGATCCTAAATCCTTAATGCTTGCTGTTTTCTTGATTTCCCCTCTAATTTTCAGACCTAAGTATAATACCACTGCTGGTTTGCCTAATACCAGAATTTTCTGGGTTAGCTAATCCATTGTGGATTTCAAGAAACCCAGGATTTTCTGGTTTTATCCATCAATTGATTTTGCTGCTGCAAGTTTTCTGGACATTCCCTAACATGCAACTATATCAGAACAGACTTGGGATCATTCCTTTACAAAAACCCTAACCTGCAGTTACCTGTTTACTGCCCATATACCATTGTTCTTTTTGTTGAGTACCCATGCTGTGTTTATAACAGATTTCTCTGGTTCTTGAGTACCCAACAGCCCTGAACTAAAAAGGGGTTTTCTGCTGCTGTTTGAAAGTTATAATTCAAAACCTGGGGCCTTTAGAATCTGACTGACCTAAACCATCTATTTTATAAAAGTTTGCCTGTGGTTATTATTATTATTATTTTGGATAATTAACTTTATTAAAAAAGAATAGGGAAAATAGAAAGGGGAAGGACCCTACAAACACCCCTCAGGAATGCAAATATCAGAAAAGACCACCTGGGAAACAATCCCCCAATTAGCAAGCTCATTCTGACTCCTAACAACATGAGCTACAGATACTCATAGATGATAGGGGCTCCAGGCCCGAATCCTTATATTCTTTTGTTGATCCTTGCAGCAGACATAGACTCCCTTATATTGCTGCAGCGTTAGATCTTGGGCTGGGCTGTTTTGATATTTAATGAGCACTCTTTTATATCTTGATGCTAGAATTCATACTTTATATCTTTATTGCTGCTGGGTTATGTTTTTTCTATCCTAAGATTGATTCATGATTCATTAATGTTGGGCTTAACATATGATATTGGTTTACATTCTGTTTTTGAATATTTTATAAGTTCTTTAACTATGGGTATGCTATTAGTTAGTTGGACCTGAATTGATTACCTAATTGATCTTGAGTTGAGTATGACTGAGAGTAGACACCTACTTATTACTTGGGATAATTTTCCCATGATCTCTACAGGCTATCATGTTTACATGCATCCTACATCAAATTAGTATCAGAGTGGGAGGTCTCGTGTTTGAAAGTCCTCATCGGGGGTGACTAATGCATGGGCATCTTCACCGGGCTCGAGTGGGGTGGCCTGTGTGAAGCAGGGGCACACTCAGGTGGGTAACCTGTGTGAGGCAGTGATCCATGTGAAGTGGGATCCATGAGAAGTAGTAACCATGAGGGGGTTCAACCAAGGGCCTAACCTAGGCTATGAGATAAAAGAATTGATTTGCAATACATTATCAATTCAAACTTTTAGAGCAAGTGGTTGGTCGTCCTACATCACTCATATCTGAGGATGGGTGGACTATATCCATTCAACCGAGGGCCTAACCTGGGCTATGAGATAAAGGAATTGATTCACCACGCTCTATCAGTTCAAGCTTTTAGAGCAAGTGGTTGGTCGTCCTACATCACTCATATCCGAGGATGGGTGGATTATAATCCATTCATGTTTGAGAACATGTGGATTCTCCATCATTCTTTTAAGGGTTTGAGAACATTGGCGGAGTTTGGCGAGGGGCACCTCATCCCCCGAATGTGGTGAAAAATTGGCAAGGGGCGTTGCATCGGCGCCCGGATGCAATGA
>JAOXJP010071738.1:0-15277 GCA_025762735.1 Platanus orientalis
CTTATCACTTTTCGGCACTGATGTGTCTGTACCCTGATGCCGTTTTCACAGTTCTCACAAGATTCGTTCTCACCTAACTTTTAGTGAAGGATGCTAGGGCTCGTAAAAGGAAGATTACTCAAAAAGATATTTGAAGAAATAAACAACATCAATAAAGATTTTGAGAGTGCCCTAGAGGAAAAAATTCAAAAATTTTCCTTCCGTAGAGAGCCAAGCCGACAATGGAGGAGTAATCATAAGAGCTCAGGGCTGGAAGAAATTATTGGCAAAGAGGAATTTTTGGAACAACAAGGACAAAACTCAAACCACTAGTTGGATCTCGTGCCTTACAATAGGGAGAAAAAGGGATTAATTTTGGAAGGGAAATCTTAGATACAAGAAGAGAAGGTGGGGGTTATAGGTCAAAAAGAGAAAGTGATTATGAGAGAGCCGATTGAGATGTCGACTTAAATAGTAATAGCAAAAAAAAAGGAATTATTATCAAAGAACCATCTAGTTCAAAAGGTATGGGCTTGAACAAATGGAATCTAAATGGCCCATGTTTAAAGGTAAATTCACGCATAGACTCAAGAGAATCTGAAATGGAACTAAAAAGTAGAAGTAGCCCAAGGTTAAGTGACCAATTGGGTGAGACAAGTTATTTCCCTTTCAGATTCTGGATGAAACCAAAATTAAATAAAAAAACAGAGAACAAAGTCTTAGGGAAAAAGAATGAGACTACTATGGATATTGATATGAATGAAAGTCTTGTGAAAATTGCAAATAAAAAAAAAATAAAGGGGCTGAAAAGTCTAGCAAAAGGGAAGAAGAAAAGCAGGACAAATGAAGGTGGCAATAGCAAGAAATTAGCTAAAGATCCCGATGATACTTATCTAGATGCAATTTATACTTCCCTAAGATCTAAATCGAGAAATGAGTTATGTAAATTTAAGTTACATCACACATTTGATACTCATGAGTACTATATTGATAAATAAAATAACAAATAGGAGACTAAAATCACTGATGGTCAAAATAAAAAATAAGAGGTTAAACCAAAAATATAAAAATACAAATAAAACACTCGAATACAATAAACGGGTGTTGGTGGCTGTCCGACAACAACCCCAAAGGTTCCAATGAGAATAATGACATGAAACTATCAAGGACTCGGACAATTCTTGACAATTCGAGAGCTTAAATTTCAAATCAAAAATAAAAACCCGGATTTCATTTTTCCATCTGAGACAAAATGTAGTGGAGAGGAGTTTAAGCAAAAAGCAAAGATCAGTCTAGATTGGAATTCATGTTGCATGGACTCAAATGGACTGTCAGAGGGCATAACCCTTTTATGGAAGAAAAAACCAAGTTTGTAATATAAAAGAAATATGTAACAAATTTAGAAAATATTATATTTAGATAACTAATAAATAAAATATTGGAAATTAGGGTCCCCCTAGTATGCTTAGGGGATTGGAATTGTATTTAGGATAGGGCAGACAAGATGGGTGGACTAAGTATCCCTAAGTGGGAAATAAGGAGGCAAACAACATATTATAGGAATGTAGGTTAGCAGATTTAGGTTTTGAGGGACCTCCTTTTACTTGGGTGAAAAAACTAGCAGAGAATAATTACATTAAACAAAGACTTGAGAGGCGAGCATCTAATTTGAATTAGAGAATTCTTTTCTCAGAGGCAATAATAGAGAACCAAGTTCCTTATGGATTGGATCTTGCGCCCATTTTCTTAAACCTTGTTCCAAGAAGCATAATGTTATCCAGACCATTTAGATTTGAGTAGATGTGGATGAGGATCCAAAGATGTAGAGATCAGATTGATAGAAGTGGGGAGAAAACATTTAAAGGGCCAAAATTTTTAAAAGTTAGGAAAAATGTAGATAAAGGAACAAAATTTGAAAAGTGGAACAAATTAATGTTTGAAAATTTTAAAATCAATTAAAGGAAAATAAAGAAAAACTAAGCAAGTTATATCAGGCTAAGATAACTGAAGAAATAAGAAGAGAAATAGAGGAAGTTTTTTTTTTAAAAAAAAACTATAGATGACCTAGAAAATAAGGAAGAGATAGTCTAGGCCTAGAAATCTAGAATCAACTAATTAAGATAGGGGGATAAAAATTCCAAATTCTTTTATGCATCTATAACAAAATAACAAAATTACAATTATATAAAATCAAAATGGGGAGCTGGTGAAAGAACATAAGGAAATATAATCTATAACAAACAATCATTATAATAATTTACTTAGCTCTAATAAGCCAAATGACGAATTAATGGAAGAAATACTAGAAAACTCTAATACTAGGTTATCAAATAATGCTAAGACATTTTTAGATAGACCCATTAGTAAAGAAGAAATTAGAAAGGCAACCTTTGAATTAGGAAGGTTAAAAGCTCTAGGACCAAATGGACTACAAGTAGGATTCTTTCTAGAATATTGGGATATAGTAGGGGAAGACGTAATAGATGTTATATTAGAATTTTTTAATAAAGATAAAGATATCCAAGAAATTAATAAAACCTTTATTACTTTAATCCCAAAAGTAATTGGTCATGAGAATATAACACAACACAAACCTAGTAGTTTATGTAATGTAATATATAAAAAAATATCTAAAACATTAATGAATAGACTAAAAATGGTATTACATGAATAATATTCCTAAACCAAGGGGCGTTTATCAAAGGTAGATGAATTGCAGATAATATTATGATAGCACATGAAATTTTAAGACATGAAAATTAATAAGAATGCTACTCAATATATGGCTATGAAATTAGATATGAGTAAAGCTTACGATAAAGTGGAATGGAATTATTTAAAGAAAATGCTAGAAAAAAAGGATTTAGTGATAACTGGGTGAAGTGGATAATGAGGTGTGTAGAGTGAATGACTTTTCAATCCTAATAAATGGCTCTCCAAGAAATAGGATAGTATCTACTAGAGGCTTAATACAAGAGGACCCCATATCTCCAATGTTGTTTTTAATATGTATGGAAGGCTTCTCATCTACATTGAAGAAATTGGAACAAGAAAATAAGATAGAAGGAATAAAATTAGGTGATCAAACCCAATAATATCACATCTATTATTCACAGATGAGTGTTATATATTCAATAGACTAAGAGGAAAAGATGCAAATATTAAGAACTTCTTAATAAAATTCTGTAAGGCCTCAAGACAAATAATTAACTCTTAAAAATCAAAGATTATATTATATAATAATACTCTAATTTAGACAAAGTTAAAAAAAGTTGAATATCTAAACATTAAACAAGTAGACTCCCCAGGTAAATACCTAGGTCTACCAACAAATATAGAAAAGAATAAGATTACTTTATTTTCATATACAGAAGAAAATACTTTTAAGAAATTTCAGGTATGAAAGGAAAAACTATTATCATAAACAAGAAAAGAAATCATATTAAAAACAGTAATAACATCACTACCCACATATGTCATGTAATGCTTTCTACTTCCAAAAAGTAAATGTGAAGTAATAAATAGAAAACAAAGACAATTCTGGTGGAGACAAAACAAAATGAGAAGAAGATAAATTAGGTAAAATGGGAGACACTTAGGAAGAATAAAAGAGATGGAGGAATGGAATTTAAAGACTTGCATGCCTTCAATAAGGCATTGCTAGCTAAGCAAGCCTAGAGAATTCTAAACAACCCTAATACCTTTATGGGAAAAATATTAAAATCTATATACTTCCAAAAATAATAATAGCTCATGGTTGTGGAAGAGTTTAATAAGAGGAAGGGATTTATTAATGAAAGGCATTTGCTAGAAATTAAGGAATCGAGAGAACATAAATTTTTGGAAGGATCCTTGGGTCCCTACAATAAGAGAATTTAAAATAAGATCCTCCCAACCAAAGGAATGCATAATAAGAATGGTTAAGGACGCAATAGACCTGATAACTAAGGAATGGAATGAACAAATACTCCAAGATTATGTATTAGGAAATGAAATAAAGAAAAATTTTCTAATCGTAAATCAACATGAAGATAAGATTAGATGGAAATTTGATAAGAAAGGTAACGACTAAGTCAAATCAAGATATCATGCGGAGATTGAAAATCAAGAATGATTTACAAATCATGATGGAGAGGGTAACAATAATAATAATGGAAATTGGAATATACATGACCAAAGTAATAATAATAATAATAATAACCATACAATAAGTAATGATTTAAATAATAATAATAATAATCTTATGAATGATAACACACATAATAACAATATTATTAACAATAGTAGAAATACTAATAGAAATATAAATCCAAATATGCAAGAACCTTTCCCATGGAACAAATCATAGAATTTAAAAGTACCCTAAAAAATAAAACACTTAATTTGGAAAGCCTACAATGAAGCTATACCAATGAAAATGAAATGAATTAAAGAAGGATCAATTTAAATCCAATATGTCCTATTTGTCAAGAGCATAATGAGACAACTATACATGGGCAGGTGGAATTCCCTCTTATTGAACCATTGTGGTTTATATCTCCTTTAACAATTAAAATATCAAACATATGGCAAGTAATTTAATAGAATGGATGAAAAGGTGGTTAGAATTCCCTAATATCTCTAATAAAGAGAGAATTGGGATTAGTGAAAAAGTTGTATTAATATGTTGATTTATATGAAAACAAAGGAACGAGATTATGTTTAAATATAAAATTTTTAATATGTAGCTAATTCTCTTGAATGCTTGCAAATTAATAAAGGAGTTGGAATCCCTACACCAAACCCAAAATGACATGAAGTCAAGAATAAATGGGAGCCTCCGTAAAGTTATGTCCTGAAGGTGAACTTTGATGGAGCAATCTTTGAAATGAAACAAATAGGTGCAATGAGAATATTGGTACATGATGCAAAAGGGAAATGATAGCAGCAAGAGCCGAAACAAGAAATTTAAGTTCCTTGTTACTAATTGACTGCGAAGTAGTGCTTTTTTGCATTAAGGACAACTCATGCACTAAGAGTTACAAAAACTCATCTTGAAGGGACACTCTATGGAAGTGATCAAGTCATTGGAAGGAACTTTGGAGGATTACCTTAACGAAATAAGACTTTGCATTGAAGAATACAAAAGACTGTTTTTAAATTTCTCTAGTATAAGTTTTATGCATGTTAGACAAACAGGAATAAAGTAGCACATGTGATTGCAAAGTTTGGGATTGTATGTCCTAATATCCTAATTTGGACTTCCTTAACTATCTCGACTTGGCTACATAAGCACTAAAAGACAATATTCAAGGGATGTTCTTGTGATTTTGTTTGAAATGAAATTATATGATTTACCAAAAAAATAGACTAGTGCTTGTGATGTGAGAGCATGCCATGTGAAGACCAAGAAGCTTGATGATCATGAATAGGCCTTCAAGAATTGACCAAGTCTTAGAGTAGTTTAGCTGTTTTTTTTTTATTTTATTTTATGTAATAAGGCTTTTTAATGGCCAAGGAGTTTTTCTTTTTTATTTTAGTTTTAGGGAGTTCAATGTAACAAGGCCAAGTAGCCTTTATCAGGGTTTTTAGTGGGGCACAACTAGCAAGTTTGTTGAATTATTTTGATTGCTTAAACTGCAGTTATCAGAGTGAGAGGCAAAAACGGAAAGCAATGCAAAAGAGAGAGACGGGAAGCGAGGCTCAATAAATCATTGGGAAGCGAGAAACAAAAAAATGATAATAACAAAAATATCTATAGGTTATAATCAATAATTTCAACTACAATACAATAAAGTGAATAAACTTTAAAAAAGTACAAACAAACATAAAATCTATATTATGTTAGTACAAAGAATCATGACAAATAGATCAATATATAAACCATTTGTTATTAGTATGACCAGCTAAAATTTAGATTTAACCGTAAGATTTTTTATATATAACTTACATCTTAGTGTCAGACTATAGAACCTTGTTAAAAACCATCATATTTAAATCTCTTTTATTGGATTGGAATAAAAAAATATATAAACAATAAAT
The DNA here is from genome assembly GCA_025762735.1 of Platanus orientalis. Classification (NCBI taxonomy): domain Eukaryota; kingdom Viridiplantae; phylum Streptophyta; class Magnoliopsida; order Proteales; family Platanaceae; genus Platanus; species Platanus orientalis. The sequence continues at coordinate 6,001 of JAOXJP010071738.1, forward strand.
TCAACACTAAATATTTTTTGCAACAATATCATTATTAAATCTCATAGATAATATTTAATTCAATGCTAAAGCATAGGATTTACATTAAATAAAATACAATATTATTTTTAGGATCACTTTCTAGTCAATTCTTCAAACATTTCTACTTGCTTCTTCAGAGGCTTCCACTTGTTTTCCTAAATAGCTTGCACCTGCTTCAACGTGCTTTCTACATTTGGGAAGTGTGTTTCCCACTACTTGGGGAAGTAGAATGGAATTAGCTTCCCAAACGAGCTTCGTAGGAGCAAGCTTCCCTACAACTATAGTTAAAATAACCAAAATATGAGGCCCACATGGCACAAGAGTTGTGACTGATTTGGAGATTTTGAAAAGTCTAAAGTGGGACCCATTCAACCTTGGTCGGTAGCACAAGACTTGTGTTGAAATTAGAAGTCTTTTTAAGGTTTCCTTGTAGGGCCCAACTTTACCAAATTGATAGCCCTAGAGGTTTAAAAATTTAGGAGTCTTTTAAAGATTGGAATCTTAGTCTTTTAGAAAGTTTTATATAGTTAGGAGTCTTATGTTTAGTAGTTGATTTAAATTAGGAACTTGGTAAAATTTGGGAGTCCTAGAATTTAAGAATATTTTAGATTATAATCCTTTTTTAAGACAATGTAATGCCAATTTAAAGGCCACCCAACAATTGAATAAAAATCAGTGAATATGTTTTGAAAAAAAAAAGGAAGGAAACATGTGTGGTGCTTGGAGGGTTGCGACCTTGTCTTCTTCTCCTTAAGGGTTGAGTCATGGATTCCCCTCCTATCTTCTCTCTTCTTCTTCTCCAGTCATGGAGGTGAATTCTATCCCTCTCTCTCTTTCTCCATTGCTCTCAATGAGTAAGTCGTACTCTCTTTCTTCTCATCTTTTCTCTCTTTGTTACTTCATCTTTCTTAATCTTTTCTAGTTTTCTGGTTTCCTTCACAAAACCTAAAGCAACAACCTTGTGGATATACTTTCACAAACCAAAACAACTCCAAATTTGTTGAAATTTGGAACAGTGGTAAATCTTAGACCCAAGATTCACCCTGTTAGAGCGCAAATTTTTTTTTGTTACACAGTCAAGGCTATTTAAGTCATTTCACATCATTACCCAGATTTTCTAGAATTTGATTTTTTTCTTTCTTTCCTTTTTAAGTTGTGGTCATACCTAGACTTGTTCTACATTAGGTTGAGTCCTTAACTGTTGGATTCAAGGGAAGTCAATGCAATGTAAACTTAAGTAGGATAAAAAGGCAGGAAGTAGTTTGGTTGTGTGAATTGCACATCTTTTTATTTTATTTGAACATCACTCCCTTTATCCTAAAATAAATCCATATCCAATCATGTTTGGCATGCATCCCCTCTTGAACAAATCTGGAGGAGCTAAGGCTATGATCACTGAGCTCTTGACTGTATAGCTCATGGGTTGCGTTCTTGCTGTTCACAATGTTGCTCATTGATTATATGTAGTCATGGGTCCTTCATAGATGTTCCCTTGTTTCCTTTCACATTTCATTTAAGCATTTCAGTATGCTACAATAACAACATTCCTCCTCAAGGGTCTAAAAGCCTTTACCACTCTGAAAATGCAATTAAGATTATAAGGCATAGCCATTTTTGTCACATAGAATTAAAACTTCTGCTACAATTGTGTGGTTGGTCCTTTTCTCTATATCTTAGTTCTTAAATCATACAATCCAAAGGTCTCTACAATCTTTGCACATTGTGTACCTTTTAGACTACCAGGTCCACCTGAAAGCATAGGACAAAATAAAAATAATAATCATGAACAAACAATTCAGATTATTAGAAATTTAAGCAATGGTAAAAGCAACACAATTACGGTAGACTGCCATGAAGCTATAACTCATTTATTCCAATTAGAAGAGCCACAGGCTCTAATTCCAACATTGTGGTAATTCCATCCAAAGAGTCACAACCTTCCATTCAAATGCATTCATGTACTAATGGTTCCAATCCAACTAAACTGTCATCTTGCACTCCTTATCCAAAGAAACTACTCTCATCCAAGAACTCCAATATGCCAGCATGAATGAGAACACCCTTCAGCTCCCACAAACCAACCACCCCTCATTCTAGCACTACCACCTCCTTCCTAGTTCAACCCTATTCACCCCCGCCTTTCTTATCCACTCTATTAGAGAACAAAGTCAATAGTCTATCCTTCATCTTTCTATAACTTTCTCATAAGTGTAATAATTGATCTCTATGGCACATGACCAAACCATCTCAATCAAATTTCCCTCATATCATGACCTATAGGGGCTTCCATTAAGTTCGCATAAATAGAATTGTTCAAGTTTTATCTTTTTCTAGTCCATAGATATACTCATTGGTTATACAACATTCTATATGGCCATTTTAAAAAAAAATTCTTTCAATTTGATTGGCATGCATTGGTTATACAACATTCCAGCAACACTTCTCACGTAAGTTCCTCAATTAAGATTTACCCTTTAGTAGTCTAGCATATTTCTGATGTTTGTTCATCAATTGAAATCAAAATGTAATAAATTACATGGACTTTGATTCCAACAAACGGTTGAGAAGAAGTCATAGTAAAACTTCATGACAAGCGTACTGTTTACAAAACCCTTCTTATCTATTAGAAAAGTACATAATGTGAAATAGCACACTGAACTCAATGATAAACATACCAAATGAAGTGTTATTATAAAAACAAAAGAAGAAGAAGAAGAAGAAGATAAAAAAACTGATTGTATTAAGTGCACGTTAGGCAATCCTCCAAGCATTAGGTGTGAGGGCTAGCGGTTTTGAACCTCTAAGGCTGAGCCTCAAGGCCTTTCAAAACACTGGTCTTGACTAACAGGGTGCCTGTTTATGATATAACTTGAATTGTTAAGGAACTTATAGTGCATAACTAAGACAAAAGTTTTTTTCTTTTTTAATGAAGGAAAAATTTTATTAGAAAGGGGAGAAGAACTCACAAAGAATAGATAGAAGAGAACAAAGGAAAAAAAAAAAAGAACCAACCCAAACCCTAACCAGGGTAACCCACCCCAACAATTACAACGAGGGTACACCCTATAATGGCCTCCTAGTCCCTACACAAAAATCTCTAGCATTAAGCATCCCACAATCTTTACAATTCCAAGCTCACAACCAAATTTTCTCCTTAGCCCGCTAGTACACTTGGAAAGATAGCTTGTCATGGCCCTCAAATACCCTTTTGGTCCTCTCCAGCCAGATGGACTAGAAAACTGCAGCCAGAACTAGCCTCCAAATCCTCTTTCCTCGAGAAGAGAAAGCTAGCCCCTTGCAAGAAAAAAGAAGAGAGGCAAGATTTGGAGAAAGAACCCACCGCATACCAAAGTCCCTAATGACTATGAACCAACCTTCCTAAGTAAAGGAACAATGCAACAACTAGCAAGACATGAGACATAAATTTCTCAACCCTTTTACACAGACATCACATGTTGGAAAGGATAAGCCCTTTCTTACGTAGCACATCTATGGTTGAAAGTTTATCCAAGTAGGTTGTCCACATGAAAAACTGAATCTTTGAGGGCACAAGAGTGTACCAAGTGTCCTTCCAAGGAGTGTGGCAAAACCCCGATCTATCCAGAAAATCCACGCACGAACTAACAAAGAAGATACCATTCGGACAGGGCATCCAATCTTTCCTATCTTCTTGACACAACTTCAACTCAACGGACTCCACCCTCCTAAGAAGGGCTGCAATGTCATCTACTTCCCAATCAAAGGCCGGTCTCCTAAAGATAGGTTGCCTAACCCCTTTGCAATTTGCCTAACCCCTTTGCAATTCAACAACTCAACGTAGTTTGATACCAAAGCCTGAGGATTTTCAGCCAACGAAAAGATTGATGGAAATATCTGCTTGAGAGGTTGGTCCCCAAACCATTTATCTTCCTAAAACTTCATTTTACGGCCATCTCCCACCACAATTCTCAAACTTTCCTTATATTCCTGAAACAAGCCCATAATGCCTTTCTAAGGGCCTATACCATATAGTCCTCAAACCAGACAGGGATCTCCATCCTCCTTCACCTCGTATTTTATAGCCACCACTCGCCTCCAAGTACTATCATGCTCTGTCCCAAATCACCAAAGCCACTTATACAAAAGGGCCTTATTCATTATGCCCAATGTCCTCAAGCCCAAACCTCCTTTAGCCTAAGGAGTGCAAACCCGGTTCCAAGCTACCAAGTGTTGTCCCCTCTCCACATCACTCCCTTTCCATAAAAAATCCTTTAAACTTTCTCAATTAGGCTCGCCACCCTCCCTTGAATTACAAACAAGGACATAAAATGCACTGGTATACTGGCCAAGGCCACCTTAATCAGTGTAACTCTTCCCCCTTTCGAGAGATACTAGGCCTTCCATCCTGCTAACTTTCTCTAAATTCTATCAACCACTGGCCCTTAAGCCTCCAAACTCTTGAAGGATGCTCCCAGAGGAAGACCCAAGTAAGGGATAGGAAGCCGCCCCACGATACAACCCAAGTCCACAGCAAGGAGATCAATATTTGGAGCATCTCTGACCCTAATGATGAGACTTTTACAAGGTTTAGACGTAGTCCCGACACTACCTCAAAGCACTGCAAAACGCATCTCAACATCCACACATGCCATTGAGAGTTGTTACAAAATATTAGCATATCATCTGCATATTGAAGGTGGGACATTACCACCCCTCCCACTTGGAAACCTTCAAACAGCCCACCCTCCATAGCCTTATGAAGCATGACTTCCAACATCTCAACCACCAGGAGGAAGAGTAAGGGACACAAGGGATCCCCTTGTCTTAACCCTCAAGACCATTCAAAACTGCGAGAAGAAACACCATTCACCAATATCGAGAAAGAAACTAAACTAAAGCATCTCCACATCCAATTCCTCTACTGGATTCCAAAACCGAATCACCCCATGATATAGAAGAGGAAGTCCCAGTTTATGTAATCATAAGTTTTTTCCAAATCCAATATGCAAATCACTCTCGGCTGCCTGCTCCTCTCCCTGGCATCAATACACTTGTTAGCACAGAGGAAACCATCTAGGATTGACCTTCCCCTCAAGTAAAGCCCCTTGCTCCTTGGAAATAATGGTCAGCAATATTTCTTTCAACCACAGAGCCAAGCATTTGGAAATGATCTTATAAATGCTCCTTACAATACTTACCGGCCTAAAATCCGAAAGCTTATCCGTTCCTCTTTTGGGAATCAAAGTGATGAATGTTGCATTACTTCCCTTGTCCAAGAAACTACGGTCATAGAAGTCCTGAACCACCTGCATCAGATCATCCTTGACAATTTTTCAACATTCCTTATAAAACAAGATGGGGGAACTATCCGGGCTAGGCGCCTTATCCCCTTCCATCATCCCAATAGCTCCTTTCACTTCCCCCTTCTCCAACAATCTCTCCAATCAAGTCACACGCTCCTTAGAGATTAACAGGAATTGGAGACCGTCCAACCTAGGTTACACCTCCCAATCCTCGACATATAAGCCGTGGTAAAACCTCTTAGTGTGCCTTTTAATCTACTCTTCGTCCTCCACCCAAACCTCCCCCACCTTCAGTCATTTGATCTCATTGACTCTTTACCGGCAACTAGCAATCTTATGGAAGAATTTGGTGTTCCTGTCCCCTTCTTTCAACCACTGCACCCTCGCCTTCTAACGCCACATCACTTCTTCCATAAAATAAATCCTCTCAAACTCCTCCTTTAGTACATCTCTCAAAACCCTTTCCACCTCAAAGAGCGCCACCTCTTCCTTTAAGTCCTAAGCTATAAGGGCGGGCATAGGCCTAGCTCAAGCCGGGCCATGGTAGGCCCAAGCTCGACTTCATAATTATAGACCGGGCTTGGGCCGAGACTTAGGCCCGTAAATTTATAATAAACTTAAGCCTGGGCCTAGCCCTAACTAATTGATCAGGCCTCAGACTAGGCTTCAGGCTAGCCCATGAATTTAAAAAAATAATAATGTTGAGATGTAGGTTTGAACTCTAAACCTATCATGTAATAACTAATGCTTTAACTAATGGGGAATACAAGTGCACTCACCTTCAATGGCACATTAGCATTGTGCCCAACTTTATTTGGACCAAAAATACTCAACATTTTATCTTTTTTAATATAAATATGGGTGTTTTTGTCATTTCAATTTCTTATCCCTTCCTTATTCCCCAACTACCCCACCCACAACACCATAATATTCTCTCTCTCTCTCTCTCTCTCTCTCTCTCTCTCTCTCTCTCTCATGAAGATGTTGATTCCATGCTCTCTTCATATCTACAACTGGCATGCTTTCTTTGAAGTGGGATGCGTCACTACGTACTTGTTGTCTATCACCATGCCGCTGCAACACTCATCATCTCCCCTTATGTTTAGTTTTTGAAAGTTCTTTCTCATAACTCCAGTCAAACAACTTCCACATATTTCCTCTTCTTCATTTGTTCTTTCTCTTCAACCCTTACAAGTGTTATTTAAAACTTTTCTTTCAAAATTGTAGACACCAGAAACGTTCTCTTCAACCCTTAAAAACCTTTTTTTTTTCAAAATTGCAAACACTATAAACTGATGTGTTCTCTTTAAATCGCTATTATAGAAGAAAAAAAAAATGGGGGTGGACTTTTTAAATCACTATTGAAGACAAAAAAATAAGAAAGATTTAATATCATGAATCAAAAAAGAAAATTCCCTTTTTACAACTACCGGAAACAAAACCTGTTTTCATGAAAAGAAAGAGGAAGCAAATAAAACGGTTATAGGCGACAAGAATCCCACTCCATTCAAAATCTATTGAAACTGGTAAATGACTTAAAGTACCCTTTTTGTTTGTTAAAAAACTTAATGAAAAAGGGTAACCCATGTAAAGAGAAAAATGGATATGTTACTACCATCTTCTCACTACTATGCACTCTAGCATTCCCCTTAACTAATTGAACTACAAAATTTTATTAGTTTTAAAAAGCATAGAAAACTATTTATTTAAGTTCTGAGGATTGTTTATTAAAAGTTCATTGAGTTCATTTGGACTTGAACCCTATACCTATTATAAAAAACTATTTTTATCAACTAAGCTATGTAATATTGATAATTTTAAAATACTTAATATATTCTATATAATAAATATATATTATATATGTAAAATTTTAGGCCTCAGGCCTGGCCCAGGTTGGGCGGAAGTATGCCCAAGCCTGGCCCTAAATAAAAGTTCGGGCCTCCGGCCGGCCTTGGGCCCACGTTGGGCCTTGCTTGGGCGGCCAACCCGACCCATGCCTACGCCTACCAAGCTAGGATTTCATCCGAGATGGAGGATTTTTGCAATTCAATTCTCCCAAACCTCCCTATTCCATACATGGTTCTAAAGATTGGCCGATCCAGGTTTGGATCGGCCAGATTGGAAAGGGATCAGACCAGTCCAATCCCGATACTGTATATAAATCGGGTTCAACAAAGATCAAGTATAGGATCGGGCAATCCATGGGTGGATTGTTGGATCGGCCGATCCAGGCGGTCTGACCATCAATATATAAGACGCACCGTAAATTGCCATTTTCACTTTTACTCTGTCTAACTCCTCCGAACACTGATTCTCTTCAAAAAAAATTTGATCTTTCGCATCTTGAGTCCCTTGTATGTCATTTTAAACAAGTTTTCATGATCAAAAACTTATTTTTTGGTAGATTTGAGAGATTGAATGAAGAAATTTTGGGAGTTGATTTTTTTTTTTTTGCAATAAAATGATAGATCAACACATTTAGATGTTAGATCTACCAATTTATTGCATAAAAAAATATTTAAGTGGCATTTAATGGATTAAAGACATTTTTTTGTAAAAAATAGACATTTTTCAAAAATTCAAAAAATAAATATATATTATATATATGATATAATAGACCATAGATCTATGGGTTTGGGAGCTAAACCCATTGATCTATGGTTGAACATGAATTTTATAAAAAAAAATTAATATTTTTAATTAATTCAAAAATTAAAATTAATTATTTTTTATATATAATTATTTTTCCCCAAAAATTTGATAATGTATATATTTTTTAAACAAATGCAATCTTATAATGTGATTTTTGTATGTTATTTCACTATATCCCTATTTTTAAACACTTTTTTTTTTTGTAAAAAAATAGGCATTTTTTTTTAAATTCAAAAAAAAATCTAAAGTAAATATATGTTATATATCTGATATAATAGACCATAGATCTATGGGTTTGGAACCAAAACCCACTGATCTATGGTTGAACTTGAATTTTGAAAAAAAATAATAATTAATCTAAAAATTAAAAATTAATCATTTTTTATATATAAATATTGTTTTCAATAAATTTGATAGTGCATTATTATTTTTTCAAACAAATGCAATCTTATAGTGTGTTAATCACTTAATGTTATTTAAATTTTGATGGATATTTATTATTTTGTGTTTTTTGTGTTCTTTTACAAGTTTACACTTAGAGAATATAAAGAAGTGGTTTCAGGTTCAAGTTCAACGAGAAAAGGTTGTTCAATATTTATAGAACAATATAAATATTGTTCAAGTCGGTCACATTGTATTGCACTAACCCCGTGCGAGAAATAAGTGAAAAGTAATTGATGCAACAAGATTATATGGGGGTGAGTAGGTTGAAGCATCACATTGCCAACTCAAGGGGAGATGTTGAATCATGCCTGCAAGCACCTAAGCAGTTGATGTTGGACATGCAGACACACTTGAGAGAGACTAAGAAAGATAATGGTTTAAAGAAGAAACAAAAAGAATTATTGTAGGAACAACTTAGGCTTAGGGAGCATATACAAGAAAAAGATATTGAGGAGAAAGAAGTGTATGATTTTGATGGTATGGATAGGGTAAAGAGAGAGCAGTTATGGTAGCAATGAGAGAAAGTAAACAGTCTGCATTAGTTGTTGAGGCGAAAAGATTCTTTATTTCTGGCTCTCCCACTGGCATTGGAAGGATGGGATCTCAATATCATCCTAGTGGTGGGTCATCATCGCAGCCTACTTTTGGGAGGAGTGAGACCTACAAGGAGTTTATAGAGATTGAGATAGAGAGGATCTATTATGAAAAATAAAAAACTATAGATAGATGAGGATCAATTGGGCCAAATAAGTATAGAAAAAAAGTGAGTAAAGTAAAAAATAATCAAGGATATGTTTAGGAAAAAGTGGAAAGAGGAAGTAGGGCAGGGGGTATGTCAGTTGATGGTACATACTAGAATCTCATTCTTTGCTACAGAG
>JAOXJP010071749.1:0-15277 GCA_025762735.1 Platanus orientalis
TTTTTTTATAAAAAAAAAAAAAAAAAAAAAAAGGACTCCTTTTTGATCAAATTCTAGTTGAGAAAACAAATATATTGATTTTTGTACCTAGGATGTCTCCCAACATTGGATCTATCAATATGGGATCTGCCTTGACTGTATGGATACTGCCCTTACCCATGGTCCATGCTTACCCACCATTGTATATGGAATCACAACAACTTAAAGGTGTAAGATCCCACATCGTCTAATTTGAGAGGGATCCTGTGCTTATATAAAAACGTCATACAATTTGGTTTGACGTGATTCTGGGAGAGTGGTCCTTGTTGGGATGACGTCCAGAATTGGACAATATCAAGCCAGATTGGGTCGGTTCCTACATTAGAGTATGCCTAAGAATTTTTTTCTTAGGTTACTCTTGTTTTAAATAGAGGGGCAGGCCAGCATAGGCCAAAACCAGGGATGAACTTCTTAGCATTCATCTGTCTTTCCAACTGATGTCATTTATATTCCTCAAGATTATAAAACACCCAAATCGATTTTTTTTCAAGAAGTACCGGCAAGACAGCTCAAAGCTTGGCTAGATTTGGGGCTAAGAATCAACTTTTTGAGTATTGAAATAGTGAAGAACTTTTATATCTATCATTCACCATCTCTTCGTTAGGGTTGTAATTCTTTTTTTAATGGGAAGAGAATTAGGGTTGTAACTCTGACAAAGCTTATAATTGAATGAAATGAGCTTTAACTCTTTACCTACAAAAAAAATATAAAAAAATAAAATCCATGCCCAACCCAATGTGTAAAAGGCCAGCCCAATCTAAACCTCATCTTGGGTTGTATAAGTAGGGTTCTGGGTTAAACCTGTCCCAACTTACACCCCTGAGCATAGTGACAGCTCTATACTTCATACACTTGGACCAATCACCTGTCAAGTCAGTTGGCCATGTGATAGACCCAGATGAGCTGGGATTAGGTACAACAACTTAGAAAGTGCCTAAAGTTGGAATGACATTAGGCTGAAACATCAGCGTGGAAAAGTGTCAGCACCCAAAAGTGATATGCTCTTTTTTGGGGGATTTTTTTTTCATTTTTTGGTACTGATGTGTCGGCCGTGATGTCATTCCAACTTTAGCCACTTTCAAAGTTGTTGTACCTAATCCTCAGGGGACTCAAACAAGCCAATCGATGCGATTCCTCTTATGTTTGGTTTTGACCACACATGTATCTGTCGGGTGATTTTATAGGCACAAGTGCAAATAAAATCTACTAAAGTAATTGACGCGAGTGGTCCACAATCCACATAGTTCACATGCAACCATGAAAGTGAACTGGATCTTCATTGATGGATTCCCATATATGAGCTCTAGCCACACACTCCAATTTCTTGTAGACATTTATAGAACCTTATAGCTAAGCATCTGATTAACCCAATTCTTTTGGACAGGACAAACGGTTTAGAAAATAGTTAATGATGAAATGGAAGCTTATGATCATGCAATTAAAATAGATTGTGTTTGGCTGTAGTGATGACTCCATTAGCTCTAACTTTAGCCAATGTTTGGTCTCTGTGCAGAGAATCCCTTTGAGCTAAATGAGAAACATAGCTGATATGTCGGTTGAACTTGCTCTAATGGAGTGACCAATTATGGTCATATTTTTTACTACCATAGAAATCAATAAATAAGCATTTATTTTGTTTAATGCCGTTGTGGGGTCGTTTTCTGGTTGAAGTATGCCATTCTAGTTTTGTTTTTCTTCTTTCCATCTTACATTTCCCTCGTTGGGTTTGAAAAATATTGCTTCTTGTCTGTAAGTCACACAGAAGACATGCATCAGAAATACAAGAAATCAGTCATCAATCAATTCAAGAATCAGATTGTACAATTAATCAATTAAAAAGGGCCAACAAGTTCATTTTTTTATTTGAATAATTGGAGTTGGTTCTGGCTACAACAAGGAAGTCAATATTACAGCTTCTCAGCTTCTCCTCTTCTTCTTCTTCTTCTCTTCTTAGATCTGCATCTCCAAGCTTATAAGGAGGTGAGAGCTCTCCAAAATGGTTAATCAACCTTTGTTTGTTTTTTAGTTTATATTTCATTTTATGGTTTAAGTGGGATGGTTTCTCATATGGGTCTTTCTTTTTCTCTGGCTATGTTGATTGGGGGGTTGTACAGATGTGGAAAGAGGGGAGCTTTGGTTGATCAGAAATGATGGAGATCAATGTGTATCAGAAATTATTGAAAAAGCAGAACTTGAACATACTCAAGAACTAAGGTTTGATTTTCATAAACGAGAGATCTTTTGGTTTTAGTTTTAGCTTCTTTGTTTGTTCTCAATATTTGTTTTCTGTTAATCTTCCATTTTGAGACTGATTTCCTGCAAATTTTTTCATGTGGAAGATGAGAAGTTGTGATTGAAACTACAAATTTTAATCAGAATTATTGGAAGGGACCCCAGGATTTCAGGTTTGAAATTGTCAAAGAAGGATCTTTTGATTATTAACTTTTAATTTCTTTATTCGTTTTGGTGGCAACTGATTCTACATTTTACTTGCCCTGTTCCCTGAAACAGACCCCATACTTGTGTTTTTTGTAGCCAACTTTCGAAGAACCTTCTTAGAAAATCCAAAACCATGTAAGTATTCTCAGAATTTTATTGAGTATTGGCGTCTTTAGTTCCATGATTTTTAGAAGCATCTGATCCTGTCAATGAAATTTTCTGTCATAGAGTATGCCTCAAGACACCCTAAGATCATCTGGTTATAGATCATTTGTCCGTTGTGATGATCCAAATGGAGTTGTTGAATGTGGGACAATCAGAAAATCCAAGACCAGTTCCCGAAAGATGGAGCGTAGGATCGAAAATCGAAGAACCCAGAAGGACCATTCAAAGGTTTGCAATCCATCTTTGGTATGCAAGGAAGAGAAGAAGGAGTTGGTTTCTGAAGGGATCACCAAAGAATTACAGACCTCGCCTCCCTCTCAACTATTGGAGGTCTCCAAAGGAGCTCAGAAGATAAACGAGATGATTGAATCGTGGTCAAAGGGGCTGAGCTTTGATGGGCACTCCAAAGATATTGCAAGAGATCTGTTAAAGGGTGCTCTGGATCTGCAAGAGTCCCTACTCATTCTTGGCAAGCTGCAAGAAGCTTCAAAATGCATGGCCGGGTTGAATAAAAAACAGAAACAGAAGTTCGAACCACAAGGGGAAGAAGGGGATGATGAGGGTATTGAAAGAATAGGTTCAGATCGATTTGGAGACAGAAATTACCAGATAGGATTGCAACAACCACGGCTTTCTGTTGATGGGTATTCGAGGAATTGCAGAGAGGAACTAAAGAAATTGGTAAGAGACAGTTTCTCCAGGCAAAACCTGTTACCTACCCGTTTCACTGAAGAAAATCATTCTTGGGGTAGAAGGAAATATGATCCTGATATGGATATTCCCTCCACAAGCTCAAGCCAATCTTCAATGGTCCACTCCAAGAACTCTGCTTCTCCCGACTGTTCTGTTTCATCAGCAACCCAAGAAAAGAAGGCAAAAGCCCCAAATTTGATTGCCAAGCTTATGGGTCTGGAAGAACTTCCTTCAGAACCAATCCAAACCTCTAAAATACAAGTGGAGAGTGAAGAGAATTCGAACCAGAGAAGACCCATTTTCGATATCGACATGCCAAAACAAAGGAAGCCCCAGTTTGTTGATCCAAATGTGGATCCAGAGCGAAGGACACTAAAAGAAATCATTGAAGCCATGCAATTTAAAAGACTTCTGAAGAGTAACCATGTTGAAGGACGTATGCTTCAGTCCCATCTTTCAGATTCTGCCTATTCGAAACAGAGGATGGATGATAAAAATCCACCTATCGTAATCATCAAACCTCTGAGTTTTCCTTGTCTGGAGACAGAAGGGCCCCTGTCAAAAAGGTATAATTGGAAGGAGAGAGCTTTGGAGCCTAAATATATACTCAAAAAACAGGAAGCAATAACAGAGTCTCCCACCAAAATGTTGATCAGGGAAGAGGGAGGATCATTAGACGAGCCTCCAACCAAACTGTTAGTGAGGAAAGAGGAAGCTTTCGACCGTAAAGTGATGCTCAGAAAACTGGAAGCAAAAGAAATGGCTCCAAGCAACAGGTTTATGCAGGGGGAAAGAGGGAAGGACTCTAAAGAGATAGTCAGGAAAATGGAAGTTAAAGAATTGAAGGCCAAGGAAAAGGCTTCTTTTAGTAAAATGAAGGCCTCTGTTCCTCTAAATCTTAAACCACAGAAAAAAGAGTCAACTAACAAGGAAGCTGAGAAGATAGAAAAAGTGTCCCCTGATAGAAGAAAACCACTAGAAAAGGAGAAGGTGAAATCTGTAGTTGTGTCAAGATATCAGGACCATGCCAAGGCAACCTCAACAAAGCTGCAGAAGTCCGAGAATGGATCGACCATCACGAAGAAAAGGGTTTTGCGCCAAGAAAGCACCACTAAAAATCCTAACTCAACGTGCTCAACAAAACCTGTATCACAGAATTCTGTTGATCAGATGAAGAAAAACCGGGGAAAGCAAGCAAAATCAGTCACAGAATCCTTGGCAAATAGTTCTGTTGTGAGTCTTCCTTAGATTTGATCTTTCTGATATTCGCATGCCTGAAGTACTTTCTTAACAAAAGTTTCTTTTCCAAACTCTATATACAGCTGCATTGTCATAGAATTCAAAGGGAAAATATATATATATATATATATATATGGGTTTAGATAATGCAGAAGCTAGAGTTTGTAATTAGAATTCACCCACAAAAGAAGAAAAAAAAGTTGATTTCTTAAAAGGAAAATACGATTTCTCTTCTGCAGACTGAGAATTTACAATGTGAAGACGTGGGAAAAGACAATCTGACATGTGAAATGAATTCTACTTCGACAACTCCCCCCAGTTTGCTTGTAGATCAATTCCTTGCAGAGGAAGGAACAGAGGCCTCTGAAAGTCATACTCAAGGTAACCCAATTTTTTAGTGATGAATTATTTGTATTTGCATATGAAAGGCAATTGTTTCCTTCTATATATACCTGTAAACATTTTTTTAAAGGTAAGGAAATAATTTATTGAAAGTAGCACAATATAAAAAGTACAAAAGTAGAGGATCACCAACGAAGGTGATATCAAAATAAAGACAACAAGCATAATAATGAAATTACAACTCCTCACTCCATATAGCATCCCACTCCCAATCCTCAAAGATTGCCCATACTAAAGCCCACTTAATAGGGACTCTCATAAATAGAAGTCACCACCTCCTTTTGACTTCGAAACTTATCCTAAAAACTCCTACTGTTTCTTTCCTTCCATAGTCTCCAATAAATGGTCCCTGGTAAAGTACGCCAAATGGACATGGAAAGACTTCCATGACTACAAACCCACTAAATCATAATGAGCTCATTAAAGAGACTTGGAAAAATCCAGGGAATTTGGTGATAGAGAAAGGAAAAAGCCCCACACCCTTGTAGCCATAGAACAATGAATGAAGAGATGACTTACTGATTTTGACTCTTCCATGTATAGAATGCATCTATTAGCCAAGTTTCAACCTGTACCCTAAAGATGATTGGGAGTTCGAATTTTATCCAAGAAACTATTTTAAATGAAGAAAAATACTCTTGAAAGAATATCCAGGTTCTAAATGCCTTTATGGGGAATCGAAAGTAATGGGCTATTTGATAATTCCAGATAGTATGATCTAGAGGTAAAAAGACCCTTTCAATTAAGCTTCCAGATACACCAATCCTGTCTTTGCGATATAAGATTGAGATTGCCTAACAACACTGTTAACCTGATCAATTCTCCCACCTCTCAATCATTTGGATTTCTTTTCAATCTAGGATCCCAACACCTTCTATTGAAATCAAAATAGTTTGCTACCAAAGCCTGAGGCTCCAGGGCGAAACGATAAATGATTGGGAATGTATTCTTTAGAAGTACCTCCCATATCCATAAATCCTTCTAAAAACTAATGGTTTCTCCATAACCTAATCTAAAATTAATAACTTCAAAAGTCTTCCTTCCTAGCCATAATAGATTTTCATATCCCACAACCATGCCGCCCCTTTGCCATTCTGGATTTCCAATATGATTCTTCACAAAATCTCACCACCACCACTCTACGCCGTAAACTATCTCTTTCCATCCCAAATCTCCACAACCACTTAGCCATAAGGACTTTATTATGCATTCGAATCTTCCTAATACCTAATTCCCCATTGGTTAAAGGCCAACAACAGGTATTCCAATTCTCCAAATCCTAAAGTCATTGGTTATTGATCTTTTGAGAAATATATATATTTTTTTCTGGAGGGGGGGGGGGTTTAAAGGAGCATCAGGTTAGCTGAACTAGTGTAATGATGCATCTGTCCCATTAAGAAGAAACTGTGATTGATTTTCAAAATAAAATGTGCCCTTTCGATCTCTGCATAGTTTGATGAAGTTAATCCTATTGAGTTTGCATAATCATTCAAGACAATGATAATAGTTCATGAAATAAAGGGTGGACTACAACTAATGAAAAGATTGCAATTATCTTATCCAGTTACCTAATTAGTGACTTATTTATAGTTGATGTGGAACCGGTATCTGTACTGCTGTAATTGGGTTATAAATGTATACATGTACTGGTAGTGATTAGTTTTGCATGGATGTATCTATATACATATTTGTTTACATGATTCAACATCTTTGTTTTGGTTGCAGACCACTGTGTAAACAACCACAACTCTTGCTGTCAAGTTACACCTCAGACCAGCCAACATGAAAGTGGCATTGAACCTGCAGAAGAAGCTAACCTGCTCGTCGGTCATGAAACTACAGAGAGGAAAACCATTGAAACCACAGCTGATCTGAAAGCATTGCTTTTGAGCAGCCCATCATTCCTCAGTTGTGTAGAGGAGCTCTTTGATTTCAATGTGAATCAACCTATCATTTTTCAAAAACTTGGCATAGAAGAAGTTGGACTGATCAATGCCAGACTTTTCCTGGACTGTGCAAATGAGCTCATGGAACGAAAAAGCCTCCTAACATCAGAAGTAGCTTATTCATTGTTATGGATCCCGAATCCAAGAATCAACGTCTCTCTAGACCAGTTAATGGAGGAAGTATGTGATGGCGTCGAGAATTTGATTAGTTACAGTAAGTTTGATGATATTCTTCCCATTGATTGTATTTATGTAATGTTGGAGAGAGATCTCAGGGGCAAGGAAGTGGTATTGAGTGGTATGTGGGATTTGGGTTGGATGAATGGATTTTCTGTGGATGAAGCTGGACAAGTTGTAGGTGAAGTGGAAAAGCAAGTTTTAGATGTCCTGATTGAGGAGGTTATTATAGACATTGTGGGTTAGCATTTTATGATTTTCTTCTTCTTCTTCTTTGGGAGGGATATGGGGTTGCTTTGGGCATCAAAATATTGAGTGCATGAGAAAATGGGTATATAGGTGTTACTGTATTAGTAGGTGAGTTGCTATTTCCTGTACATAATAGGTACTGTGGTCAATAAGAAAAGTGAGGATAGAGACAGCTAGCTAGGGCCTCATTGTAAAGAACAAGAACACTTCTGGGATGAAATTGAGAGTTATAGTTACCACTGAGAAGATAAAGGAAAGCTTTGGAAAGTTAAATGTCATTTCAACCACCTTCAACTCTTTACCAAAACAAAAAGCACCTTAAACTCAATAAAATGAAAGTTGGCTTATTTCAATAGCATTTCCTTGATTTGCTGACCAACAGTATGCATCTCTGAAACTGTGAAGCTTCACTTCGCTGCATTACCTCTATTGCAAATTTCAATTCATTTACTCTTTATGCAACTTGCCCCATCACTAACTAATTCCCATATTTAACAAGCTTATCAAGATTTCAGAAAAATATTTTAGGGTCCATTAGATATGCCCAATTGAAGCCGTGTCAGCATCAAGGATTAGCAAGAATTCAGTTGGTTTTAATTTTCATTTTTTAGATTGACATGTAATCTGTTGTTGAATGAGATCCTTATCTGATATTAATCATACTAAAATTTTGAAACCCTTTTTATCTTTAAATCCTCTGGCATCCCACTCAGTAATAAATGAAAAGAAAAATACTTCATGACAACTAAGAAAAAAGAGTTCATCCATGTTTTTGTACAAATTCGGATGTCATTTATTTTATGGATTTTAATTCAATGAAGGGTCCTGTAAGAGGGAACACTATCCTAATATTCGAATTAAATCCACTTGACACCTTACCCCCACCTTGTATCGATATGAATACCATCTAACACCAATCTGATGGTAAAAATCGTGCTCATTGAAAGCCGATTCATATTTGTGATATATCTATCATATGGAAAAACATATTATTGGATGTGTCAATAAAAATCACATTATCATTTTTACAAGCACTGTTTGAAGCATTTTGTATGGATTGCAAGAGCAAGCCTGAAATGCCTATGGGTCTTAACTTAATGGGTTACAAATAGGTGGAAAGAAATGTGCTTGGTTCATTTTATTTGAAGCGTTTTGAGTGGGATAATGCATTTTTTATAGAATGCATTATCACCATAATGTCCACCCAAACGGCATTGTAGTAACACCTTTCGTGCACAATACATGGTAACACCTCACCCAAACAGGACTGTGAAGTAGTTGCCGTCTGGGAGTGATAGGGTACCACTTGGGGGACGCAAGTCAGAACTCAGAAGTTAAAAATATGAGAAAATCATATCCATCAAGTCTAACATATTCTTTTGGATGGTAGGAAAAATTAAAATATGAGAAAATCATATCCATCTAGTGTGTGATTGGTAACCTTCCAAAGAATGCATTCTTCTTCTTCTTCTTCTTCCGGTTTTCTTTTTCTCTTTCAAAAGAATGGGGAAAAGAGGAGAATACATTCTTTGGAAGGTTACCAAATGCAACACTAGTCTCTAACATATTCTTTTCGAGTGATGGTAGGAAAAAAGATAGCATCAAGCAAACAAAAAAGAGTTCTTGCATTTTTTAATTATTTCTTTTGATAGGACCATTTGGACCAATGCTACATCGCAGCCCCATTCACTACCACTGGCAGGAGGGGCAGACGACAACACAATCCATTGCAGAATTGCTGCCCATGGGGTTTCAAAACCCCCACCCCTGGAAGATCACCTCTAATGGTAGGACCTACATGGGCAGAGATAGACCAATGGCCACTAAGCCCTTCCCATTCTGTGCGGGGTTGGCCTGGGCTGAACCTACAAGCCAAGCCAATGGGCTAATGGTTAGTTTACTGTTGGTTATAATATTTATAAATTAATAAGCTTCATGGTCTGTTCGGATACATAAAAGGCATCTTTAAATTGTGTAGTTTTTAGGCATTTGAATGTGCATGCTCATTATTTGGACAGTTCTATTTGAAATGATAATTGTGAAAGTAGGAATAAGCTCAGTTCTTGAATATCCTGCATGCTATTACTTATGTTTATGCCCAAATTTTGGTTTCCAAATAATTTATGATAGACTCATTAGACGATCCATTGCTTATGAAGTTACCACTTACTAGGAAACCCAATTTTCACATGAATTGATGTTTCTCATGAAAACATTTGGAGGTGTTTCTTGTTTTAATTTCTAGTGTATTTTCCTTTAAACAAACTTAATCATCCCATTAAGTGGTTCCCCATTTCCATTTTAATCAGGATTGTCTATGGGGAGGCCATAGAATTTTTATATGTTTTACAATGCCAGAACAATACATGACAAAATACGGCTTGGATTTTATACGCCGACCCTATCCTCCTCTAACCTCCGCTGAGGGTCAAACGGGTGGAAACATCAATGCCGAAAGTGATTTTCACTTTTGGGGGTATGTGTAAATCACTTTTGACACTAATGTGGCCACCCCTTGACCTCGACGGAGGTTAGCATTGGCATAGAAAATCCTTGCCGGACAAAATAAGGTCATTTGTCACCTAAAAAGCAACACAGATTTCCTCTTGTGAAAAAGTGTCTAGCGACCTTCTTGTGCCAGGTGTGTATGACATATAGCGATAAAAGCTCCACATTGGTGCAATAAGTGGTTTATTCACTTTTTTTCCCACAACATGTTGCACAGTGTTTGGCACAAGAGGGTCACCAGTCACTTTTTCGCAGGAGAAAATCCGTTTGCATTAAAAAATTGCATTTATTTGCAAGAGGAAATCCGTTTTAACTAAAAAATTACTTTCAAATGAAAAAATTACCTGTACAACTGTTATTTGAATTATCAAGCTGGTTTGAAGTCACCTGTAGGAGTGAGACATCAGCATTGACAACAAGTTATTTGATAACTTATGTATCATTTATTTATTTATTTTAATTTTTCCCTTTTTGGTATTGTTCAGGTTTCCAAAGAGACCCTTAAGAGTTAAGAATCGCTTGAAACTATTTATGTGGATTAGATCTTGCACTCTACTTCATTTAGGGCTCCTGATGAGATTAGGTTCATTCTAAATTCAAGCACATATGTAACCTTACTAAGAGTCCTAGTCCAACCATCTGGCATTTTAAGATTACTGTGTCAATGCTAATTGCTTTACATTGACTTTCATTACCCATGAGAATGGAACCATAGTCACCACTATGATATTGGTTAAACCATTCATTTTAAGAGTACATGTGATATGATACTCCTGAATCTAATATCCACTTATGCTCGAAGTTACTAGATTGCAAAAGGGCACAAAAAACATCACCATTAAGAGAGTTAGATTTGGCAACACTAGTATGTTGAGAGGACTCTTCTTTTTCTTTGGCATTATTTGATATTTTTCAACAATTTTTAAAAACAAGTCCGGGTTTCTTACAATAGTCACAAATTATGGTTTTATTTCTAGGTCTAGATTTTAACTTACATGACCCCTTTGATTTTTATGATTATTTTAAAATTTTATCTTTTTTACGATCAGGGCTTCAACCCCTTTCGCTAACAAGTCCAGTTCCATCTGAACTAAATTAGGGTTTCATCCTCAATTCATTAGATAGAAGTGCAACAGTCACTTCTTCTAAAGCTATGGTTTCTTCACCATATATCGAAGTCATCACTAAAATTTCATATGAAGATGGTAGTGACGTGAGAAGAATGAGGGTCTTATTCTCTTATTTTAATTTAATTTCTATATTAATTAATTCACTAATCAATTTCTTGAAGGAATTTAAAAGGTCATGAATCGGTGTACCTTCGTTCGAAGTGTATAGAGTTGTTTCTTGAGGAAGAGACGATTTGACAGAGACTTTGTCATGTAAAGAGTCTCTAATTTCTTCCATAACTCTACAATCATCTTTTCATGAAAAACAATATAGTGTCCCTCGTCAGAAAGACACAATCTGATTGTATT
This sequence comes from Platanus orientalis, assembly GCA_025762735.1. Classification (NCBI taxonomy): domain Eukaryota; kingdom Viridiplantae; phylum Streptophyta; class Magnoliopsida; order Proteales; family Platanaceae; genus Platanus; species Platanus orientalis. The sequence continues at coordinate 11,336 of JAOXJP010071749.1, forward strand.
TATCGCCTTCTTGTCAGTAGATGTCCAATTCGCATCTGAAATTGATTCTGGCTTGCTTTTATCTTTTCCAAGAAGAGCTTCATCAAGACCTTGCTGTATAAGAAAGTCTGTAACCTTCACTTGCCACAAACCAAACCTGTTTTTGTAGGAAAAATTTTTCACCTTAAATCTTGCATTAGATGCCTTTGCTACCATTGTTGAACAACCAAGCTCTAATATTGTTAGAAACGGTTTTGAAAAAAATGACTATTTGGTCAACTTTGAGACAAAATAAAAGTGGAAACCACACGACGTTTGAGGCGGGTTCACATGAGATTGTGTTCACCTCTATGAGGAGAATAATGCCATATAGTTGTTTTCTTAAAACCATTAATGGGTGAATGGGAAATTGTCTCCAAAAGTTTCCACTTGAACACTAGTTAAAGAGTGAAAATTTCGAATAGTCCCACATTGGTTAGCTCAAAAAAGTTTGGAAGTTTATATACATCTTCCTTGGACATATACTTGGGCCTTAAGGGGAGGGCCTAACCAATATGGGCTAAGCCCAAACACATATACACGCATGCACACACCAGACAAACCGAACCAGGCTTGGTTGAGTTGGGTTGGGTGTGGGCTGTGTATATAAGCTATTATTTTTTAATTTCAAATGTTTTAAGTAAAGGATGTGCCTATTCATTCACGTGGTTTACCCTTTTACCCTCATGTCTGTTTCTGAACAGTCATAGGTGTGTCTGTTCATACTCCCCTTTTACCCTCATGAATGTTCTAAACAGTCACAGATGTATCTGATCATTCGAGTCGTTTTGCTCTTGTGACTGTTTTGAACAGTCATAAGTTAGAAAAACCCGTGCTTTTATCTCTATTCCAAACAACCATAAGTTGAAAAAACCTGTTTTTTTATGTCTATTCTGAACAGTCGTGAATTGAATATAAATATTCTATCCCTCTTGCATTCTAGAGAAAGCAAAAATTAAAGCATCGTAGCATTTGTATAAGAGAGAGACAAAAAACACAGTTTTGGTTCGTTAGGTACATAGATTGCAGTGGTTCTTCTGTGTGTATTTGATCATTATATCTTAGGAGGCAAACGTCTAAGAAGTTCGTATGCACCACTATGAGGGGTGAAATCTGTTTTAAGGACATAGTGTCAAAAACTAGCTTTGATCAATTGCGGTTTCTGACTTTTTAATTCATCCGGTCTGTAAGTCATTTCTATTTATTTTATTTACACTTTTTGTTTTTTGAAATAACTATTATTTACAGAATAACAAAATGTTTCTTATATGTAGTAACAATCTTAAGATGAAAATCTATTCTTTACTTTATTCTTTGTGCATTCTATGAATGATCTTTCTGGTTTTATTTCATATTATTAATCCATATTTAAAATTTTGTTTCAATTAATTTTAACAAAAATGACAGCTATAAATGCAAATAATATTATGATGTGGGTCACTACTCCTAAACCTGTTCCTGGTAACCATGGAAAAAAGATAGAAAAATTCAATGATATTGATTTTAAGAGATGGCAATAACAAATGTTGTTCTACAACAAATCTAGTGAAGTTTCTCTACGAGGATGCTCCTGTTCTCGAAGAAAACAAGACTGATAGGTAGATTGTTGTTGTTGTTGATGCATGAAAACATATGGATTTTTGTGTGAAAAACTACATTATTAGTAGATTGGATAACACATTATATAATGTGCATAGTCTAATCAAGACTGTAAAATAGTTATAGGACTCTATGGACAAGAAGTACAAAGTGGAAGAAGTCGGAATGGCGAAGTTCAGTATGGGTAGATTCCCTAAAAACAAAATGGTGGACTCAAAGTCTATAATCACTCAAGTGTAAGACTTCTAATTGATCATACATGAAATTCATGTTAAGAATTGTATTGTCAATCCCATGGACCAAACAAATTAATGAGTTGTAATGTAATATGTCAAAGTCTAATAAAGAGTCCCAAGCCTATAAGGAAAAAGACAATGAAGGACTAAAGACCTACAGACCAAGACAGTGACAAGTTAAAGGATGTGATGAATAAGACCCCTGCCAAAGATGTCAAAGACAAGAAATGGCAAAGAAAAAATCTCAAGTGATGCTAATGACCAAGGACAATCTCGGGACATGCTTACACCATACACAATACATCAGAACTATAAAAATCACCAAGAGAGGGGTGTGAGGGAATAAAATGGACCTTGGGACACCTTGTGCTGGTCCCAAAGCATTTGGGAAAAGAGCCAACTCCAAGAAACTGATGATAGAAAAATTCAGGAAAATGGTCTCCTCATCAATCGCAAGAGTGGTGATCGATCACGGCCTGATCAATCACCAATCTTGTGATCAATCACAAACAGGATTTCAAGCCAAATTAAAAACTTTGAGAGTAGTGATTCCACAGCCTGATCGATCACACATTCGTGAACGATCACAAAACATGCGTGATCGATCATGTCTGCGAATCTCAGAAAAATCTCTCTTATTTTTAGATATTCAAATCCGAGAATTCCCACCACTTTTCCGTTAGAAAAAGTTCTAATCATGTGGACTAAGACTAGGCTTAGCTCTATAAAAGGCTAATAATACCTTCGGTTCATTGAGAGACATCTACGCAAAAAGAAAATCATTGTCTGAAAAGTGCGGCTAGTTTGAAAGCCATAAAGCCTAGATTTTGATTGTGTGAAAGGCTTTGTACTACTGAAAAATAGTGTGAGTGATCTTCCCCTACGCTTCCTACATTGAATATTTAAAGGGAACACAATCTTGGTTATCCGTTGAAAGGAAACCGACAATTCACAAGATATCAAGGAGAAATCTCTGCTTCGTTTAAATCTGTGGAAGAAAAGACACATAAGCTTATAGTAGGAGCATCCGCAACTGGTACATCTTGCAACATCAACCTATATAAGGTAAATTGCATTTATCATATTGATTATTGTTTAAGTCCTTTCCACCGGAGACACTGGAAGGTGCATTGCATTCTTTGGAGATAAATAATGTAGGTTAGTGCTTGCATGGAAAGTAGAAAGGTTTTTGTGTGAATTTTTGCCTAGATTGTTTGTACTTCAATCTGAATAAAATTACGGATAGCTCAAAATTGAGCTTTAGGAGTAGATGTAGGCCTTAGTGCCGAACTAATATAAATATTGTGTCTTGTGGTTGTTTGTGACCTCTTTATTTTGTGTGTATTGTAATCATCGCACCTGTGAATATCTTAGTGTATTAATTGCGTTGAGCGTTAATTAAACTATATTCGAAGGATAAGTTAATCGTTCAATCCTACATACGTTAATTGAGAATTATAATAACTAGGAAAGTAAAGTCAGTTGAAGAAAACTGAGAAATATCAAAGAGATTGTAATTACTCCTATTCACCCCCCTCTAAGGATAGAATTTCAATTCATGCCGAAGAAATATCTTTAAGTGATTCTTTCCAGGTGGTTGCAATAATAGAGAAGTTACTGCCATCATGGAAAGAATTTAAAAACTGCTTGAATCATAAGCGTAAGGAGATGCAACTTGAAGACTTGATCGTGAGATTAAGGATTGAATAAGACAACCGTGGTTCCAAAATTAAAGTAAGGAATCAATCTATTGAATCTAAGGCTAATGTCGTGGAACAAGTGCAAAAAATTAATAACAAGAAGTTGAAGCGTTTTAGCAAAGGCCTAAACCAGGTTCCTAAAGGTGGTTATTCTAAGTAGTTCAAGGGAAAATGCTATGTGTGTGATAAACTAGAGTATCATGCAAAGGATTGTCGCAAATGTATGATTAAAAGAATTTCAACAAGAAATCTACCTAAGCCAACATGATCGAAGTGGATTATATTTCTAAAAATGTTTATGAGATGAACCTTTTCTACAGTGGTATCTGAAATGAATTTGATAGGGAATACCAAAAAATGGTGGGTGGAAACTAGAGCTATTCGTCATG
>JAOXJP010071760.1:0-15276 GCA_025762735.1 Platanus orientalis
TCTATGCAATAAAATACAGTTCAAGATGATTATTCGGAAAAAAGACATGAAGTAGGTGTGGTATCCCAAGTTTTCACTATAACTCTCACATGAGGTGAGCATTCTCTCTCTCTCTCTCTCTCTCTCTCTCTCTCTCTCTCTCTCTCTCTCTCTCTCTCTCTCTCTCTCTCCTTCTACTTATTTATCTTCTTTAATCTTCTTTTTTACCTCTTGTTCTCTTGATTTTTTCACTTCTATTATTCTCTTGATTCAAGGATTGCATTCCTAGACATATCCTACATCAATAACCCTAACCTGATATTCGATAACCCTATTGGTTGCTACCAGAGTTTTTAGACTTAAGATTAATTGAGGTTTAGAGACGGATGCTATCTTCTTTGACTTGAAACTTTAAGATTTAATCCTCCATCAATCTTGTTCCTAATCTGCCCATATCTGAGTTGAATCCTCTATGGGCCCATAACCCACAGGAGTTGTTTGGTACCCATACCCATCTTGTATCAAGTGCTACCCCTAAGCCCCCATGAATGCCTTCATTTTTTATTCTCTTTCAATTCTTGCAATCAATCCATCTCAACTACAATCATTTATGTATGTGTAGTTTCTTTGTTGTCCAACATTCTACTCCAAAAAGCATGGTTGGTTGATGTAGAACAGCCTTTAGATCATGGTTTTAAATATTGATCGATACGTGCCGTATCGCACCTGTCGTATCGTATTGAGGGGGTACGGTTTGATACCCCCTCATGTTTTAAAAATTATATGTATCGCAGCATGTGTCGACAGTATCGCACATGTTGATCAATACGTGTGATTTTTCGTTCCTTAAATGCTTAATTTGAGGATCGAGATACGAGATACCGTTACAGTATCGCAGTCCCCCCCCCTCCCTTACTGTATCGCAATTCACAGAAATCCCCTAAAAACCCCATTTTTTGCAAAAAAAAATTTTGTAGATTTAACTTCTTTTAGCTAAATCTAGGATTCTACTTGAGTTCATTTTGTCTAAAACTTGTATTTGAGCTGGATCGGAGGATCAAAGCCAAAACCCAAATTTCATCCACAATTTCGATCGGTAAGTGTCTTAGTTTTGCTGCAATCCTTCTACATTTTTTATATCTTATGCATATGTGATAGATCTACATATTCTTGAAGTTAAAAATTATTTTCAAAAAATGAAAATATTTATATTTATTTATACGGGAAAAAAAAACACCAAATGGGCATTGTTTGGTCTGTTTTTTATATGAGATACTACAGCCCATTATTGATAACATATGTCAATTGGGTATATTTCTGAAATAAAATTATTTTTTGTATTTATATACTTATCAAATATATAAAAAATACTGAAAATGCCAAAAAAAAATTTAAAAATACAAGAACCATATTAAAACACATTGAATCCCTTAATTCTACCATGTTTTTCCGTGTTTTTTAAGTCCCCTTCTATTTTTAATTCAAAATTACAACAAAAAAAAAAAAAAAATACAGCAAACATGGTTAAACAATTTGAAAACTCTATGTTCTATTGTGATCTTCTTCTCTTTTTTGGATTTAGCACATTTTGACCGATGTCTTTTTTATTTGCAAGATTACAAATATGCCTCACCATTCACGCCTCCAAGAGGACATAAGTGAGATATGAGGTGGCAGCATGCCACTAAGATTGCTAGGAATTGATATAAAACAAAATGTAGAAATTGTGGTAAGGAGATGAAAGGTGGTGGGATAACCCGGTTGAAACATCTAGCAAGTAGGAAACATAGAAACATGCAAAAATGTGAATGTGCCCCACAGGAAGTTAGGGAAATAATGACCCAACACTTGCTACAAAAAATGACAATGAAAAAGGAAAGGCTTGAGAGGGAAACAGCATTGAGGGAGGCTACATTGCATGTAGATGAATCTGATGATGATGATGAAGGGATAACATACTCCTCTGATTGTGAGACAAAGTAGCAAAGGTGCTAGCATAGGCTTGTAGTGAAGGCAAGCATTGTAGATCAGCATGAGAGCAGGTGCGTCATATTCACTCTTTAGGCCAAATTTTAGGCCTTCTATGTATGAGAGAGGAGACAATGGTAGTAGGGTGTTGGTAGCAGTAGCATGGGCAAGGCTAGCAGGATGACTCGAGCTTATAGTATAGGGTATCAGCCTACCCCTGTTTCTACTGATGCTAGTTTATACAACTCCCGAGAAACCAACAAGAAAATGTTAAAGGAAATGTGGGGGAATGTAGGAGATAGGATAGGCACATGCAAAATTCGCGATCTTTCATAGCATTTTAGCTAATGTAACTATGGGGCCTCTCCTTCAGAATTTGTTAGATGAAGCAGGGAATGCAGGGATGGGTATGAATGCACCCACTTCATATGAGTTGACTAAGAGAAGAAGCTCCTTGATATTCATATAGCCTCCTTAAGGACACAATGGCTAGAGTAAGGGTCACTATCATGTGTGATGGTTGGACTAGTCCTACGAGACATGTAATCAACTTTATGATTTACTGTGATGGCTACATTGTGTTTTTGAGATCTGTGGAGGCATCTAGTGTTATTAGGGATGTCAAATATATTTATGGCTTATTAATGGATGTAAAAGAGGTCGAAAATGAAAATGTGGTCCAAATAGTAACAGATAATAGCAACAATTTCAAGAAGGCCAGAGATAAGCTAATGAAATCAAAGAAATATAACCTATGTTGGACCCCATGTGCAACCCATTGCATAGCCCTCAAGCTTAAGGACATGGGAAAGAAGACAGTTGTAAGGAAGGTAGTGGAAGATCATGGCACATTTAGGGGTGGCAACAAGCCAAGCCAAGCTAAGCTTTTCCTAGCTCAACTCAGGCTCGTCTCATGAAGGCAAAGCTCAAACTCAGGTCAAGCTCGTGATGAACTTAAGTCTTGGCTCGGGCTTGTAAAAGTAGGCTTGGGCTTGGGTTCAACTTGCCAGCTAGAAAGGAAGAAAAAAAACCCAACAAGTAGCCCATTAACCCCCTTTTTTTTTCTTTTTTAAACATCACACACATACACAACAAAATTGCTCGGTTGGTAGAAGATCCAAATAGATTGTGAATAGTCATACCTTTTGGGATTAGTGTTACTCGCTAAACCAAAATATATGGAATGCAAGTTTAGCAAAAATAGTAGAAAGGAGGGATTAGTAAGAATTGATAACCAAGAGATACCTCAGAGTGACCATTTTATTATCTTGGTTCAATCATGCACAAAGAGGGATATATTGTAGATGATGTTGCTCATAGAATTAGAGCGGGATGGTTGAAGTGGAGAGGTGCTTCTGGAGTGTTGTCTTATGAACAGATACCACTAAAATTGAAGGGAAAATTTTATAAGATAGCTATAAGGCTAGCCATGCTTTATGGAGCAAAATGTTGGATAGCCAACAAACAACACATATATAAAATGAGTGGCAAGACTAAAAATGATAGAATTAGAAATGAATCCATTTGTGGGAGCTTCGGTGTAACACTAATAGGTGATAAAATGAGGGAAAGTCGATTGATATGGTTTGGTAATGTGCAACAAAGACCACTGACTTTTGCCTATGAGGAGTGAGATGATGCAAGTTTAAAGTGCTAGAAGGACTAGAGGAAGGCCAAAATTGACCTGGCTTGAAGTAGTGAGGAGAAACAGGGAAGCTTGTAATTTAATGGCAAATATGGCCCTAAAGAGAGCGGAATGGCAAAACAGGATTCGTGAAACCAACCCCAAATAATTGGGATAAAGTTGTTTGTTGTTGTTGTTGTATCATTCTTTGTCCCCTTCCTATCATCATTTTGCTTATAGTTTGTCTTTTGTCTCTATTCCTCATAGTGTTGCAAATGCCTTGTCACAACCACAATGGAAAGCTGCTATGAAATGTGTTGCCTCTTGAAAAGAATGGCACTTAGGAGCTTGTTGATCTACCTCAAGATAAAGTCCCTATTGATTGTAAGTGGGTTTATACAATTAAGTTAAATCCGGATAGTTCTGTTGACTGTTACAAAACCTGCTTAGTTGCCAAATGTTATACCCAGACCTATGGTATTGATTACCAAGAGACATTTGCTCCAATGGCAAAGTTGAATTCTATCCACGTTCTTTTGTCTTTAACTGCTAATCATGGCTGACATCTCTTCAATTTGATGTGAATAATGTTTTTCTACATGGGGATTTAGTTGTAACGGTTTATATGTAGCTTCCTCCTGGTTTTTTCCCTTCTACCTCTAAGGGAAAAGTTTGCAAGTTAAAAAATGCTCTCTATGGCCTAAAACAGTCTCCACGGGCTTGGTTTGAGTGCTTTCGCATGGCAGTACTTCAGTATGGGTATCACCAAAGTCAGCCAGATCATACTTTATTTATTAAGCACCATGGTGACGGGAAATGATCATGTTGAAATATCTTAATTAAAGCATAAGTTAGCATAGGAATTTGAGATTAAAGATTTAATCTAGTAACATTATTTTTGGGGCATTAAGGTTGCTCGGTCAAAAAAGGGCCTCTTTATTTTTCAAAGGAAGTGTACACTAAATCTCTTAGCTAAAATTGGAATGACAGGTTGTAAACCAAGTGACATGCCTATAGATTCCTATCATCATTATACTAATGATGTTGGTGAATGCCTTATCAGCGTCTTGTGAGCAGACTCATTTTATCTCACCTTAATGAGGCCAGATATTGCTCATACAGTTTATGTTGTTAGTTATTTTATGCATGCCCCCACTACTATTCATCTTGATGTGGTTTATCATATACTTCGGTATTTGAAGAGTAGTCCTAGTGTTGATTTTTTGTACACTAGACAACTTGGCTTACATGTTGAGGCCTATATTAATGTCGACTAGGCCGAGTCAGTGTCTAATAGGAGATCGACCTCTGGATATTGCACTTTTGTGGGAGGTAATCCCATTACTTGGCGTAGTAAAAAGCAGTCTATTGTGGCTCATTCCAGTGCTAAGGTAGAGTTCTGTTATATGGCTCATGGAGTGTGTGAACTGTGGGTACGTATTCTTCTCTATAAGCATGGTTTCCCTGTTACTACTCCTACACGTCTTTACTGTGACAATAAAGTTGTCATCACCATTGCCCATAATCCAGTCCAACACGATCACATTAAGCATATTGAAGTTGATCGGCATTTTATCAAGGGGAAACTTCTTCCCAGTCTTACTTTTACTCCCTTTGTTTCAACTGGAGATCAACTTATTGATATATTTACAAAAGGTCTCAGTCATGACTCATGATCACTTTAAGTTCTTGGTTGGCAAGCTAAGTTTTCCAGATATCTATCACCCAGCTTGAGAGGGAGTGTAGAAGTGTGTGTGTGTGTTATGTATTTTGGGTATTTGGGGATTTATATTTTGGTGGTATACATTGTAGTTCTACTCCTATACATAGGGGTTTTTTTGACACAAGTATTATATATAAGTAATCATATGGGAGAGAAATACCTAATTCTCTCCTATTGACATCTTCTCCAGTTCTATTTTTCTCTTCTTCTTCTTACTATCTCTTTCTTCATTCTCTACACTCAAGAAAGGTAGACAAGGCATTTTGTGTAAGCTTGATTTGGAAAAAACATATAGTCATGTTAATTGGAATTCTCTTGATTACATGTTAGGAAAGATGGGCTCTAGAGCTAGATGGAGGAACTGGATGATTGGATGTGTGAGGACCGTTTCCTTTTCTATTCTAGTCAATGGGGATTCAGGAGGTTTTTTCCATAGTTCAAGAGGTTTGAGGCAAGGAGATCCTCTCTCCTTTATTGTGTATTATGGTGGCAGAAGCTTTGAGTAGGATAATTAAGAGAGCGGAAGAGGATTTTATTTCGAGGTTTATGGTAGATAATAATGATATTGCAATTTCCCACCTTTAATATGTTGATGGCAGAGTTCAGGCAATTAGGGTATTTGACATGTACCCTCAGATGTTTCAAGGCGGTTTCGGGGTTAAAGGTAAATATAGCCAAAAGTCAGATTTTTCAAGTGGGAGAGGTTAAAAAATTTCAATCTTTGGCTAACATTTTGGGGTGTAAAATTGGTTCTCGGCCTTCCTCCTATTTTAGTCTTCGTTTATGTGCCAAATTCAAATCAATGGAGAGGATCTCTAAGAGGTTGGATTCCTAGAAAGCTCCCCTCCTTTTGAAAGGTGATAGGATAACTCTGATTAAGACTGTCCTTGCTAATATGCCTAATTACTTTCTCTGTTCACAATCCCAGTCTTGGTGGCTAAGAAGATGGAGGCTTGCTTTAGAAATTTCTTATGCAATGATTTGGAGATCCATCGAAGGTTTCACCTTGTAGATTGGAAGTTGGTTTGCCACCCTATGAAGGATGGTGGTCTAGTGATTAGAAAAAATTTGAACCCACAACTAGGCCTTACTCAGTAAATGGTTATGGAGATTTGGGAGGAAAGGGATAGTTTATGGAGGAAGGTTATAATAGCAAAGTATATTTGCAATTCGGTTTGGGATCCGAGAGAGGCAAGAGGTCCCCATGGCATAGGCATTTGGAAATCCATCATAAGGGGAAGGAAAATTTTGATAAGTTTATCAAGTTTAAGCTGGCTTCGGGGGAAGAGGTTTGGGTTTTGGGGTAATATCTGGTGTGGTAATTCTTAAGCTTAAAGATGATTTTGGTAGGCTTTTTTTACTTGCTACCAATAGACAAGGCGTTGTGGCTAATAATTTTGAACATGTAAGTGGAGGTGTGTTGTGTCCTAGTTTGAGGAGAAATTTGAATGATTTTGGTAGGATTTTTTAACTTGCTACCAATAGATAAGACAATGTGGCTAATAATTTTGAGCATATAGGCGAAGGTGTATAGTGTCCTAGTTTGAGGAGAAATTTGAATGATTGGGAACGGGATATTTGGTTGAATCTTTTACAACACCTGGAAGCTTATAAACTAGTAAGTGGGGAGAAAGATAAACGTATTTGGGGGCTTAATAAAAAAGGTCTTTTCTCCACCAAATCCTTTTATAATGGTTTGAATCATACTCCTCAAGTGGACTACTTTTTCAAGGGAATTTGGACTCCAGGAATCCTGTCTAAAATTAACTTCTTTCTCTGGATGGTTGTTCTGAGTAAGATTCTTACTCCATCATTTAAAAAACAGAGGATGGAACTTGGCCAATAAATGTGTCCCATGCCTTTGGGAGGAGGAAACTATAGAACATCTCTTTATTCATTGTGATTTGGCTTGAGAGGTTTGGGGTTTCTTTCTTGCTCATCATAACAACTCTTGGGTCTTCCCAAACCTCCTTAAAGACCTCATTGCAAGTTGGTGGATCAACCCCTAAGATCATTCAGTGCTTCCTCCCTGGGGCTATCTGTTGAATCATCTGGAAGGAGAGAAATGGTCAGATCATTGAAGGGAAGTACTCAGCCCGAGACCATATTCTTCTTCGTGTGTATGAAACTGTTCTGTAATGGGCCTCTATTTCCAAGGATTTTAATGAGATAGGGTGGGCTGATATGTGGGATATTCATTTTTAATCCCCATTGTGGAATTTGGCTTTTGTTTGTTTTCTTCTTTGTTCTTTTGTTCTCTTGCAGCTTTTTATTCACCGTAGTGGTGAACGCTTTGTTTCTTTATTTTATTTTGAATAAATTCTAATTTTTCCTCTCAAAAAAACAAACTACTGTGATAGTTGTGTGGAACTAGAGGAGTTGTACTTTATTTTTGGTACTCTAAGCTACTGAACTAAAGATGCAAAATGAGATGAACCACCGAGCTAGACCTCCTCCTCATGACCCTACCAATCATCTTTTTTGTCTCCAAGAAGATGAACTAAAAGATTACATTCAATGATTAAAGAAGAATTGAGAAAAATATGGATGCACCGTCATGGTTGGACTATGAGAACAAAAAGGATGTAGATCAACTTTATAGTGTCTAGTGATCATCATATGATCTTCCACAAATCAGTGGACAACACAAGCATTTGAATACAAAAGAATACATCTCTAGGTTAATGGATAAAGTGATTGACGAGGTGAGTGAGGAGAACATTGTTCAGATTGTAACGGACAACGAGGCATCATTTAAAGCCATAAGTGAGTTACTTATGCTGAAGAGAAAGCACCTGCATTAGACCCCTTGTGTAGCACATTATATTGACATCATGTTAAAGGATATTGGAAAATTGAAGAGTGAAGGAGACCATTGAAAGAGACCAAAAGGTAATCGGTCTCATTTACAACAATGTGCATGCATTTAATCACATGAGGGAGCATTATACAGAGGGCCACGATTTGTTGTGCCCAGGGATCACTAGGATTTCTATAGAGCACATGGTTTTGAAGTGTCTTTTAAGACATAAGCATGCTCTCAAGAGATTTTTTATAGATGAAGAGTTCAGAAAATATGTGGGAATAAAAGCGAAAGGAAGAAAAAGGTTGTAGAGGAAATATGCGATCTAGTGCTTGTTGAATCCTTTTAGCCTAAAATTGATGATGTATGTAAGGTAATGAAACCTTTTGTAAAGGTTCTGAAGGTTGCAGATTAGGACAAAAATCTCACTCTACCCATCATCTACAAGGCAATGGATAAGGTGAAGCTATCCATAGAGGGTACTATAAGACAATAAAAGTTATTTGAAGATAATTGATTCTAGGTGGAATAACTAGCTCCACAATGACCTACATGCTCTTGGTAATATTTAGAGTCCATGACTGCAACCTAATTTTATATAAATGGTTAAACACTTTGTTTTTTCGGTTTAGATGTTATATGGCAGCATACTTCTTAAATCCAGTGTTGCATTATAATGAAAAGGAATTTTATAAGAAAAGAGAGATAATGACTAGAATAAAAGCCACAATGGAGATCAAAAGCAGATGAGGAGTGGAACAAGTTTGGAAAACTCTCCACTAAAGGAAATGACAGGTGGCCAAATCTTCAAAGCCACAATGCCACTGATAAAACTAAGATTACAGGACAGCAATAAAATCACTCCATAGGGACTGCACTACTTGAGTGAAGTATGGTTTGGTATAAGGTTACAAGCTAAATCACTGTCCCAAATCCAAGGTCACTAAATGTCCTTACACAGGACATGTCACAAACCTCCACCAATTACTGTTGAATAAAAGCACAACCCAACTCTTTAAACAACCACCCACAAGAACTGTCACCAGCTAAAAACAGATCCGTCAAAATACTTGTACAAAAGCATGTCACACATGGCTATTGAATTACCACTGTTGATTTCACAAACAGCACATACCAAGCCACTTCTAATAGAGGCACAAAACCAAACACTATGCTGAACAGTCTTATCTTACGCAAGCCTGCTTGCAACTACTCACCATTGAAAGTAACACACCTTCCTAATTAATTGAATGATTTCAAGCATCATTAGGCCAGCATCACTATCACGCCATTAGGCCAGTATCACTATCACAACTCAAAGACAAACCCAAAACTGCCAACGTATTAGCTGTCACTTATAGAAATCACCAATCAACCCACAATAAAGCCTGTTATGAACAAAACCAGTTTAATCAAGGCACCACCAATCACTACAACAGGGTTTATAGAATTGTAAAGTCCTTTTCGAAATAAAAACTCGATCTAGACAACCCTGCGATCAAGTGTTAGGTCATTGGATGACCATTCAGCAGTAACAAGGAGGACGGCATACATCCATTAATTACTTCCTAATGCAAAAACAAAGCAAATACAGCACCACCAACTTGCTCACAGTCATCAACAACCAAAATATTAACAGAAAAAATCAAAATATGCATGGGACGGTAACATTAGAGTAAAAAAAATAAAAAAGAAAGATAAAAATCACCGAAGTGTCAAAACATCTCCAAATCGAGTGGGACTTGTTTCTAAAAGTCAATAGTAATACTACGAACTAGGATCGAGTGATTTTTGAAGGAAAAAAACCACTGATTAGACAGATCAAACAATTTCTCTAAATCTGCCATTTCAAAACCAGCACCAATTGATCCCAATCCTTTCTCAAATATCAACAACAAATCACCATAAATGAAAACAACCCAGATTTGAGTGTCACCTTACATGGTCGACCTCGTCCATATAATCTGTTGACATCATCCATACAGACGGCTGATGTCAGCAACCTCCCTGGAGCTTGGTGTTCTTGCTACTACAACTCCTTCACTTGTGGTGGCTCTAATACCAAGTTTGTTTCGGGATTTGGTGTTTTAGGTCTGAGGGCCAAGGAAAAGAAGGAGAAGAAAGAGAAAAGATAGCAAAGCAATTTGTATGAGTAGGAATGTGAGAGTGTCCCCCTCTCTCTACTACTGATTCTATACTTAATACCATAGTTACCAGAGTGAAACAAAAATGGGAAGCGATGCGAAAGCGAGAAGCAGGAAGCGAGGCTTGCTAAATCATTGGGAATTGAGAAGCGAGAATTGATTAAGAAGCAACCAAGATATTTTGCATATATATATATATATATATATATATATATATATATATATATATAGATAGATAGATATATATATATGAAGATTAGGATATGAAATAAAAATAATATGCTAATAGATAATACTTATATAAGTAAGTAACTAAATCTACAATTAATAGGTATAATTATAATGAGTGATTATTGATAGAAAGTCAATAACAATAAGTTATAATGAATAAATACAATTATACTACAATGAAGTGAGTAAAATCAACAAAGTAACAAACCTAAAATCATAGTTATTATACTATGCAAGTAACAAAGAATCATGACATAAGTATGCAACTAATTACGAACAAAAATACCTAAGAATCATTATTATTTTATCGTGTGCTTGAGCCATATATGGATTAGAATTGCCTAAATATTAGTATATCACATAGGCCTTAGCTTTGTACTAATATTTACAATATATTGCCTGCATACCTGTTTGTGATTTTTTTTTATGTTATGGGTTCTACTGAATTGCTAAAATAATGAAATTTGCTTGCATTTGAGTAGTAAATTATTAACATAATTGAACTAGTGATTTTTTTTGTGTGCAAATAGCGTTTACCTAGTTGCTTCCCTATTTGATTCCCATGCTTCCCAAAATGCTTCCTGGTACTTCCCCAAAGTTGGGGAAGCCGAATCAAATTAGCTTTCCCAACAAGCTTCCTAGGAAGCGAGCTACGCACCCTAGGTCAAGCTTCCCTGCAACTATGCTTAATAAATGGGGTACACCATATGTGAAAGGTATAGGATACAAGAGTAATATAAATAAAAAAAACAGCTAGCTAATCCCTCTACATACATATAATTACAACCATGTCCTACTTACATGAATACTACTACATGTATGATCTCCAACAGAGACAGCTTGTAGATTGTCTAATGTGGACATCGTTTCACTGAAAGCTACACTTGGAGCTAACAAAATATGCTGAAAGAGATGATACATTTTGTCTAGGGGGATTTGCTATAATGAATAAAGTGGGGGTGATTTGTAATAGAGAGTCAATAGTGGGTCCCATATGGGCTGGTCAACAGGCTTAGAGAATCCCACCAGATTCTCTAGAGTTGTTGAAAGATTAGTTCCTTGTTTTAGAAAGTAAGTTGAATCATGGTTGTTTATTCTAATTTAAGCAAGTAGTAGGAGTTTCTAGAGTCTTTCTAATAATGGCAAGTATGAAGTTTTAAGAGTTTATTTAGAGCTAAGTTTCGATTTCCTTTATATAGTTTCTAATTTCTTAAGGTAGAGAGTCAATAATGGGTCCCATATGAGCTGGTCGACAGCCACAGAGAATCCCACCAGGTTCTCTTAAGTTGCTGAAAGATTAGTTCCTTGTTTTAGAAAGTAAGTTGAATCATGGTTGTAATTCTAATTTAAGTAAGTAGCAGAAGTTTCTAGAGATTCTTTCTAAGAATGGCAAGTATGAAGTCGTAAGATCTTAGTTTCTATTTACTTTACATGGTTTCTATTTTACTCTCAAGGTAGTTTCTAAACTACCAAAGCTTTGTAATCAATTTAAGCTCCACCTCCCAAATAAATTGAATAGAATTGGAGTTTATTTTTTCTGTGACCAATTGAAGGCTAGGCTTTCTTTTCTTGTAGGGTTGAGGCTGGGCTTCCCCTGTTACACAGCTGGGCTGTGGGAATTTGAAGCAAGTTTGGGACTGCTACATTTGCATTCATCTCCTCCATCTATTCTATTTCTTCTACTTCTTCTCTCCTTCAATTGTTCTTCTTCTAGTACCACCGTGCAACCTGAAGTTCTACTGTGATTCTCTACTATTCCTTCACACTGTTGAAGACTGATATTCAAGAAAGGATACCCATCGGCTTCACCCTATTACTGGAGTTCTAAAACTTGGGACTATTAGGAGACCCAATTCTGAAGCATCTAACCTCACAAAGGCTATAGTGGTTCTGTGGATTGGCTGGACTAAGATAAGTTTAAACCTTTTTCTATTGTGCTAACTCATGGGTTCTAACCCTAGACTTGTGTCAACCTAAGATTTGAATGTTTCATACACTTTGTTTCTGCTGATTTTTGGTGAGTTACTTCCTTATATGTAAACCCATTTACCTTTGAAATCTGAGTCCATTAAACCCATTTACCTTTGAAATCTGAGTCCATTCTGAGACCTCAAGTTAAGGTTTTAAATCACCTTTATACCTATCCAGAATTTTCAAGATTTAGCTTAACTGTTCAGGTCAGAGTTTTGAGGGTCTCATATACTTACATGCCTCTAAATCGCATGAAATTTTATTCAGTTATTACTTCTATATAAAGCTAACTCTCTATTAAGTTTCACATTCATTGATTATCCCTAGCCCCTGTTTCTCTTTACACTTTGGCTGCTAAACTGAGTTTCCAGATTCAAATCACATCAAATTGATTTTTTTCAGACCATTGTTTGTGGGTTGTCTCAAGCCTATTCTTCGACATACTTTGGGCCCATACCCGCAGGAAGTCTTTGGTCCCTCGGACCATCCTGTATCATGTCTCACATTACAATATCCTCAATTTTCTTTCTTTTTTTATTTTTTATTTTAATGATGTCAAGGCAAAGTGACTCCACTAATACAAATTCCTAACAGAAACTCAAAACCTGCACTTTTCTGTTCATCCTAAAAAACTAGTGTCACACACTATTTTTTATCTAATGATTTTTTATTTTAATTATGTTAGTTCAAACATGTCTTGACCTCTACAAATCCCATATGAAACCTCAGAATTTTTAAGTACATTTTTGTTTCTTTATTTTTTTTTATTTCAAAGGACCAATAACCACACCAGGAAGGAATGAGATGGTGCAAGTTGAAGGTGGTAAAAGGACAAGAAGAAGGCCATAGCTGACTTGGGTAGAAGTAGTGAGGAAAGACATGGGTGCTAGTGATGTAATGGCAGATATGGAAAAGATTGAGTGGAATGGGGAAACAGGATTTGTGTTGCCCCATTACAACAAAGATTTAGGTTTATTGGTAAACTTTTTTATGTTTCAATATAACACAAGAAGGTTTAAATATTATGATGCAAGATAAAATTACTTTCTTTCTTTTTCTTTTCTTTTTTTTTTTGGCTTTTTAATTAAAATTTCCTAATATGTTGAAAAAATGGTTATTTTAAGCTTTTATTTTTGTAGAAATCTTTCATTTCTTTAATTCACATGGTTTAATCTTGGCTTGAATTCTTATGAAAGCTCTAGACATAAGTAGTACAAGATGTGTAAGCTAAAAATCCACCAACAACAACAGAGCCAAAAACTTCCTCTAACTCAATGCATTTAAAGAAGGAAGATGAAATTTCTACTTATAACTACTGAACAATCAACCAAAAAACGAATAATACTGAACAAATAAAGATTAAGAAAAACTAAGAATTCTTGAAATAGTAATAAAAATAATAACAATAATAATAATCACCCAAAAAAAGAATAACGAGCTCTCCACAACCCAAGTAGGAGCGAGATAGAAAGTGAATATGCATACATGATATATCATACATACATCCAAATGTAAAATTCAAGTAAAAGAAATTAAGGCAAAAAAAAAAAGAAAAAGAAAAAAGAAAGAAAGCATGAACCCACCACCAGGCAAAAATAATGAAATTCAAATTATAGGAATCAACCCTTGTGCTGACGTGAAACCAAACAGAGTTGCTATAAAACTCCACTCTTTATTTTCAAACCAATAATGAAAAATTTCAAAAACAAAGAAAACACAACAATATCCACAATCAACAAGATCAAGACCCAGTTTGTGGGGGGTTCAACCACTGGCCTGGGCTCAGAACCCGTATTCCCGCTTGCCCTCCAAAACAAATGATACGTGCATTTTGTTGCACATAATACAAGAGTTGCGTCCTTCAATAAATAGGGTTGAAGAGAGTTATATTTTACCCAATAAATCGTTGTTGGAGAGAGTCTATCTCTTATTCAATAAATTGTTAGTCTCATGGGATTGTAAAGAGTCTTTAGGAAAAGAGTTGGGATCGTTGGTTGTTGAGTCTTTAGAGTGAGTTGGGTCGTTGGTAGTAGTGTGCAAGTCTTATGGGAAATTTGAATTTAAAACTATTCCATGAATGAATGCAAGTAATATTTTCTGCTCAAAACTTATCCAAGTGATTAGAGAGATGGATTTCCCTCGAACTTTTTTTTCAGGATTCATGTTAAATGGAAAATTCTCTTATCAAAAAAAAAAAAAAAACCATTAGAGAGAAAAGATATTGTTATAAGAATTAGCAAAAGACTAAAAATATAGAAGACCTAGAAAGATGTAAAAATGCTAAAAAAGAAGCTAGGAAAGCTGTAAGTGATGCAAAATTCAAGGCATATGATGACCTATATCATAATTTAGGTACTAAAGAGGGTGAGATGGGTGTATATAAGCTTGCAAGAATAAGGGATAGGAAATGTAGAGACCTTGACCATGTTAGATGCATTAAAAGCAAAGATCAGAGAGTCTTAGTAAAAGATGAAGAGATTAAAGAAAAATGGATGAACTATCTTCAAAAATTGTTAAATGAGGATCATGTAGGGAATGCCGGTTTAGGAATTGATAGAATAGAGGAGAGTAGAGATCATAGATATCTTCGTAAGATTAGTGTGACAGAAATTAAAGAGGATTTGAAGAGAATGAAGATAGGAAAAGCATTAGGACCAGACGGTATCCCAATTGAGGCTTGGAGATGTATGGGAGACGATGGAATATCATGGTTAATTAAACTTTTTAATAAGATCTTTAGAACTAAAACAATACCGGATGAGTGGAGGAAAAGTATTATGGTCCCTATATACAAGAATAAGGGAGATATTCAAAATTGCACCAATTATCGTGG